>APFE031351801.1:0-46872 GCA_000404065.3 Pinus taeda | reverse complement strand
CACGTTGGCGCAGGCCGTGGACTGTTTCCCTCTTTGAGGGTTTTAACCACGTCAAAAATACTGGTGTATTGATTTGAGATCTGGTTGTGAGCAGTGTCCTTTTGGTGTTCTTTCTGAGGAACTTACCCTATAAATTCCTGCAGTTCCCTTATGTTATTTCTATGTCCTCTGCCTCCTGCCCCAAGCATGCTGCTTGGCCCTCCTCTGCCTATACTATTTCAGCCTCTATTGTCTATGTTGTTGCTGCTACTTTTGTGGCCTTCTTCTGCTCCGCAACTTCCTGTGTCGCTTTGCAGACTGCCCTTATCTTGGCTGCTGATTTTTCGTTCCACCTTCTCTTAGCTAGTTGGATGATGCATAGCTTGGCATCATCCTTATTTTTCTATGTTTCTGCCTTCTCCAGTTCCGCCAAATCTGGGCCGCACAACTCGGGAGGCCATGTCTCTAACACAGTAAAGGTCATGTCGTCATTGGCTATAAAGGGTAGCTTTTCCCACTGCTACGCTAGATCCTTTCGTGCCCTGATGTATATATTGTTCATATCCACCTTGAATTCTGCAAAATTTGCAAACTATTGTGCACCATAGGTCACAAGCACAACCTCCTGTTGATCCACATTCGGATGCTCGCCTCCATGAGCACCCAAAAAACTTTTTGTATGTCGAATCTGTTTCATGTCCTTGGTGGCCTAGAGTGAACCGTATTTCATCGCCTCTGATAAGTCACAGTTAATGTTTGGGAACTAACTATCCTCTGGGCAATGGAACCATTTGTTGGCTTGTTGGGGCCTGACCCAGGTCCAAATATGATTTAGCCAAATAAATCTCAAAATTGCTAGCCCTTTTGGCAACAGTCCATGGAGCGTGGACTGAGGTCTCACCCAAAGTAGTATGGGAGGGTGCTAGAACCAGGTTTCCACACCCTGGAGATGTCTGATGATTTCAAGTGGTCCACAGTTCAATCTTGTGTGCCCATCGCTACTCGCACTTACCCATACCTCACAGCCTGAGATGTTGTCTTCACGTAGCCCTACCCAAGGGCTCGAACAGTGTTATTACCCAAGTTCCTTTTTGCAACCAATATTAGGTGATTAACTAAACTTATTTATATATATTTAGTTATTCTTAACAATATTCACAATTTAAGTAAGTGCGCAGAGTAAATAAAAAATATAATTGCAAGTAACGTCAAACATGTAATAACTCAGAATAGATACACAGTATTCAAATAAAAATTCTATTTATTATTTTCTTTCTTCTGTTACAGACTTGACACTACCTTGTGCACTCAGCTACAGGGGCCCACGCACACAACTATGGACTCTACTAGGCCTCGCGCACTCAGTTGCAGAACCTCTTCCTACTATTACGACCCAAGACACTTAGACCCTTGCTCTATGCTTTGCTATCGTCTAGACTCCATCCATTAGTTCAATTCCTTCCATTTACAACTTAGAGCCTCACTCTATTTATACAATCCCATGGTCCACGGACCATGGGTAGGCTGACAATACATTCAAAACTTAGGGCGAGCAACCTTATGACTCTAACATAAAATTCGTGCTCCACGCCCACAATTTGCGGAGTTTTTACAATAGTAACAACTCAAAGCTTGGGCTTTAAGCCGAAAATCATGCTATGGGGGGGATTCCATGCCCAACAAGCCACAAAAATTTATCACTATCGGCCCATTTCCCTTTGCAATATATATCCACTCATCTCCCTTTTCCTTTTGCAATTGCAATATTGCATATCACAAAGTATCTCACTTACCACAATAAAGTTTTTAATCCCCTCATCGATTGTGATAACTCCTCCCCCTGACGACTGCGATATCGCAACCAGGGATTGCACAAATCATAAATCCTTCCTTTGTTGATATCGCAAACTTCTGTCTCCCCTCATCGATTTCAATATCACATAAGTCTTGTCACCTCTCCTCCACCAATATCGCAATTCCTCCATACCGACTATGATATCAAATAAGTCTCGTCACCGATCCTCCACTCATATCACAAGTTCATCCTATTGTTTGCGATATTGAAAGTTTTATCTCCCCTCACCAATTGTGATAATTCTCTCCCCGCCAATTGCGATAAGTCCTCCCTCGTAGATGGTGATATCGTGATTGAAGATCACTCAAGTCACAAGTTCCTCCTCTACCGAAGCCCCTTCCAACTTGCAATTGTGATGGATGCAATATTTATATATTTCAATTTGTTACAATTTTAGGTCCAACATGTCGGCAAAACATTATGGAATATGGTAAAAATTCCCTATCCTATATTGCAATTGTAGTACCAACAAACCCGGATCAATGGCCCATATCAACGAACATTAAAACATCTATTTCTGTTCCACTCAGTGGGATGACGAGAGTATTTTTTGAT
This sequence comes from Pinus taeda, assembly GCA_000404065.3. Taxonomy (NCBI): domain Eukaryota; kingdom Viridiplantae; phylum Streptophyta; class Pinopsida; order Pinales; family Pinaceae; genus Pinus; species Pinus taeda. The sequence continues at coordinate 44,483 of APFE031351801.1, read as the reverse complement.
GTATATCCAACAGCACGATCATCATATAGAATACAGAGTAAGTGAAGGTATGGGGACTTAGGAAGAATTAACACCTCAACGTGGAGCTCCACTCAGTTATAAATGCAAATAAATGCCCAAAAAAACTCTGTTGTTTCTATGTGACAAGAAAACCCAGTTGATCGCTACCAACTACAGAGAGTGGAGAAGTTGGGCAGTTAAGGGGAAAGCGATAGGAACCAACCGAACAATAGGAAATGCACATCATGGCAGAGATGTGGCCTCACCAGAGGCCAGAACAGGAATGACTGGGAGATATTTTCCTCACCATTAGTCAACTTTCCTTATATTTTTCTGTATTACTTTCATTATTAAAGAAAGGAATCAAATCCCAATTTGTGATCATTTTCGGTAGTAGAAATATTGCAAGCCGTGAAAACTAGTCAATTGGACACCTAGCCCTGGCTGAGATATTTTGTAAATGTTGATTCAAATCTCCCCTTCTCTGTATAAATAAGGGGGACAAACACTTAAAAAAGTTTTTTTTTTTTTTCCGAATTCTACACCTGAGTGGTCGTAATTCTTGGGTTCCATTTTGGTTCTAATTGCTTGTTCATGAGGGATCACAGTGATGCATGTTTAATGTAATGGACTGGTTATTTAGACCCTTCAAGTATTGATGAAACTCCTTGTTGATTCCAAGTAGATCAATGTGTAGTATGTTTTCCCCTCTGTAATCTCATTCCATATATATTTTTTTGTCTCTAAAATAGTGTGATGAGTTGTCGTTTTCTCACTTGTTCATGTTTGTATATTTCTTACCAAGTAGCAACAATACCTGTGTTAGCTACATATTTACTTAAGTACCTGTAATGTGCACATATTTTCTTAAGCTTTTAGATACAAATGTGCCCATGAGTATATGGCCTCAAACCTTGACTAGAACTCCACTCCTTCCACTCCTTCCACTCCTTCATCTCCTCCCTTTTCCATATTTCTGCTGGAACATTGTTGCTTAGGATTCTATTGGCAGCCCTATGCATCGAATTCCCTCCTTTCTCTCCTCCTCTTCACCTTTACTACAACTAAAATATTAAGATTCTCGTTGTTGTGTGTTGGCCACCAGAACCAGAATTTTAACTCTGAAGTTTCCCCAATTTACCCCCTAAGCATTCAGACCCATGCATTGGCTTTTGTTTACCTTAATGAGGGCCAATTGAACCAAGCCCCCCCTTTTATCCTCTTTTTCCAACTACCTAACAATTGGAGTGAAACTAAAACTTGAAAGCCCCTCTTGAAAATATGCCATGCACTCCTCTATTTAATATGTCCTAGGCACTGATCTACAATCAACCCAAAGGATGCCTCTAGGAAGCTTTGTATGTCTCATGAAGCACTCGTGTTGCAGGTTCCATTAAAAGTTACAACATATCCAAAAATTCAAAAGTGGGAGACATCTGTCTTTCTCCAAGTTTAAGCCTCTTCATGTATAATCATTCCAATAATTTTTTGAGGGCCCCTATTCTACAAGTAGATGACTATATTTCAAGCTTCTTCCCATAGGGATAGTGGAAATCCCTAGTCATGCAACATTTCTCTAGCAGCTCTTACAATACTTCTATTTTTCCTCTCCGAAACCCCATTATGTTTTTGGTGTGGGATGTAATCAACTCCCTTCTGATACCCTCCTTGGCACATAATTATTTGAATACATTAGACACATACTCTCCTCCATTATCATTTCTCAAGGATTTAATTTTCTTTCTGTCTCATTTTCAACTAAAGCTTTAAATTCAACAAACCTCGAATAAACCTCATTTTTATTCTTCATGAAATAGATCCAACATTTGTGTGAAAAATCATTTATGAATATCACCTAATACCTACAATTTGTAGTTGATAATGTGGAAAATGGTCCACACACATCTGAGTAAATTCACTCCAAGATGGATCCAACTCTAGTATCCTGGCACTAGAAGGAGGATTTAACATATTTTCCAAGATTTCATCCCTTGCATACATCATGTTGATGAAGGGTGAATTTTGGAAGTCCAGTGGTCATCTACTACATTATTTTCAAAGCTCCGTGGTGTATGTGTCCCATGCATCTATGCCAGAGTTATCCAACATCACGTCCCTGGACATGTTATGCGTTGCTACTCAATGCAACACATGCATCTACCTCTAGCTTGTACAAATATTTATCCCAAACACCAATTTGTTTAACCTATCCAAAAGCAACATGCTTCAAATAGGCCTTCCCTCTACTGAACACCACATCATATCCTTTATCTTCTAGTACAAGTATAAAACCTATATTTTTCTTCAGATGAGTCACATACATTACATTCTATAGGTGAAGATGGGAGCTTGAATCCCTCTTAAAGATGACAATTCCAATCCCTTTGGTACTATACCTTCCATCATCTTCAAGATCTATGTGTAATTGTAGCTCCTTCTCCTCTAAGTTGTTGAAGAACTCTTTATTTTATGTCATATAAAATGAAGTACCAGAGCCTAAGTACCATACATTACCTCATATAGTACTAGCCATGCATGCATTGAGGGTGAAATCCAACTTGATTTGTGATGTGAGAGCATATCCTCCTGCTCTTGTTGCGCGCTTCTTACTGAATTTATTGTGTGGACACTTGGTCGCATAGTGTCCATGTTCATGGTAGTGAAAGCATTTAATCTTACTAAAGTATTTCTTCTTTACATGGTTCTAGTTGGATTTAGCCTTTCCTTAGGCCTTCTTTCCTTTGGATTTTTTTCCTTTTGCATCTAATGAAAAGTTTTCTTCCTTATCATTTGTACATGTGACACCATATCTAGTGTTTCTTCTAATCTCTTTCTAAACCAAGTTAGACCAAAGGTTCTCCCAATCTAGGAGCATGTATATTTTAGTAACTAAATCCTAATAGTTGTGCCATGACTTTGGTAGACCAAGGAGTGATAATATCACAAGATCATATGATGTCATGGTCTCTCTTATGCCTCTAAGTGCATATCTCACATGAGTGAATCTTGATATTAATTGAACAACAATTTCATTTTTTAAACCCTTTCGAATGTTCCTGAGCTCATCTTTTAATGGCAACTCCCTGGCATGAAAACTACTTTGGAATAGGTCTATGAGGGTTTTTCACATTGCATAAGCAATATCCTTGGCATGAAAATTCGAAAACACATTATATTTTAGTCCCTCCAAGATAATCCTCCTAGCTTTTGTAGTATCTTTTTCCATTGAGCTAGTTGTTGTACATATGATGTTGCTAGTTATGGAATATCAGTTTTTGTGTACTCTAATACTCCATTGTCATCTAGCATGAATTCTATCCTATCTTTCTAAGAACATAAATTTGGAGTTATGTCCAATCCATACTCAAGCCTCAATCCATTGAAAGGCATTGTTCCTACAATGAATAAAGAACTGCACCACAAATATGCTATTCAAATTTTATTTGAGAGATAATCAAGAACCTGGTTTCTAGGTAGTTTTCAATGGCTCTAGTACCATGTAGAAATAAATTGAAATTTGTAGCTACTAAATGATTTATATTGAAAACAATAGACATAAAGTTCTACTCAATCCGTGGAAGCGAAAACATATAATAGAAACACATGCAATCATTCAATCACAATGAACATAGTTTTTACTATGGAACCCAACTAGGAAAAACCCCTCCTTTTTTTGTATTAAGAAGAGACAATGATCTATTAAAATGAAAAATTCAATCCTTGAATCTCAACCTGCATAGCAATACTGTTCTCCTCCTCCCAAGTCTGCTCTACCCAATACTTGGCAAAATAGGCCTCTTGCTTCCTCCCATTTCCTTGTGCAATTCCTTCTCCTAAAAAATGGGGAAGATCTTATTTCCTTATGTAAATCCAAAGAGAATTATCTCACCTTATCAATGAAAAATTTGTACACTCACTAGTATACAATAATCATTACAATTATGCCTTTTTCCTCCACTCCATTAGGCAATTCGAATTGCATGCATGACTAGGGCTATTTTTAGTAAATTGAATAGATACCTAGGAGATTAGTAAAGTAACGACAGTTACAACTACTCATCTAAACTCATACTGAATATATTCTAGTCTAAAGCTTAGATAACTAAGTTTCACTAAATATAACTCTAGTAGATATCTAGATCTTAGTAATCAACTCATGCACAACTCTACTTCTTTCCCACAAACTTGAATTAACTAACTTAATTGAGTGATTTGGCCATGTCACTCCTACTAACAGCAACTTAAGTCGTCCTGCTAAAGTGGAAATTCAAATTTCTCCATTTGACTAAGGAATAAGTAAAATGAATCGTTTTCTTGATACAATTTAACACTTATAGGCCCATTATTGTTATTATTGTGCCCTTACAATAGTATTTTTATGTAGGATTTGGTTATATTGTGACCACTTAGACTCCTATATATACCAATGAGGTCGTGTCATTTGTATCATACAAGAATTGTTCGTTTATTTGATATAAATGAGGTTTCCCCCTTGAATAGGCTTATTTTCATGTCGTTGATCTATCTTTTCTTATGTTTTGTGAATTTGTTGCTTAACATTTGGTATTAGAGATTTGGATTTTAGGGTTTTGCTGCTTCAAATATGTCATCTTCAAATTTCACTATAAAAATTTTTCTACAAATCTTCAAAAGTTGAAATTTCGACCACATGGAGACAAAATCTTAATGAATTTTTTGTAAAAATTTCATATCTTGGTTCATTATGTTCTATGAGTTATGTTTTGAAGAAGTTAATGTTTTTACATTCTCCATAATTTTGTCTCAAACATGTGACCTGGGGAAAATTATCATAGCTTTTATATGAGAATCGAACTTGAATTTCATAAAAATTGACTGAAATTGCATGGAATGTAGTTTTTCGTGTATCATTTTCGGAGCCAAAGGTTGAAATATTGACACATGGCATTTCATACTGAACTAGTCCATAATCAGGCTATCGTGGGAGATTGGGTATAGCTTTCTCTTGAATAATCCAATTTTGGTATGACTTGTAGCATTAGAAATAAGACTTAGAGGGATACCACAAGATGAAATATTAGACCTTGTAAAGTCGAAATTACATATATACAACAATTCAAGGTCAAGCTAAAAAAAAAAAAAAAAATAAGTGTATATTTTTTTAATTTGCATAAGTTTTTTTGAAAAATTAGTTTGAAGTGATTCAAAGTGCATAGTGAAGCATATATATCATTATTAAGTTCCAATATGCCTTGAAAAATGGACACACCTAGTAAGCAACCAGAAATCTATAATATGACACATTAAGATGAGGAAGAAATGCAACATGATATATCAAAATTACGAGACCAAGTGCAACAAATTTTGCTCTCATAAAGAGTAACCAAAAATTAATTGGAAGTGATGATGAATTTTAAGATGGATTTTTTAAAAGGGAACATGGATGGTTTAGAATAAAAAATGAAAAGGGAAATGGAAGTTTTGAAGGATGGTTTAAAAGCATAAATCGGAAGTTTGAAGGAAGGTTTGATAAACTTGCTACAATAAATGCTTCCTAATGGCAACAAGGTCTTTCATGAAACTCATGAGAAGAACAAAAATAATGTGAATCATGATTTCAGAGACTTTAACATTGGGTTGAAGACCAAAAACATTCCAAATATCGATATGAGGAAGTTTGATGGAAAATATTTGATAACATAGATACTACATATGGAGCAATTCTTTGATCTACATGATGTTCCACACACACAAAAGGTACACATTGCATCTTTATATTTAGAAAAAAATCAATTTATGTAGTATAAATGGTTTTTTTCTTTTAAATGAATTTTCACTTGGATAATTTTTATGGAAGAATTGGTAGCACATTATGTGGATACAAAGAACATTACCTTCTTTAGCCAACTGATATATCTAAAATAAAAGGGTTCAATGGTGGAGCACATTGAGTACTTCAAAAGATTGAATATAAAGGTAAATGATATTCTAGGATTCATGTCTTCATATGGACTATAAAGGATAACATCCAACATGAGGTTAGCCTTTAGGAACCTAATTCATTGGAGAAAGCATTCAAGGTGGCAAGAAAAGTCGATATCCAAATTATGGAAACAAGGAAGTCTGCCACTCATAACTATAAATATGGAAGTGTTGATGCTCCTATCCTCCTGTAGAAATTATTCTCTCTACACATCTTGTAGAGAATCTGTTGCAGGTTAACCCAATAATGCAATATACCAAACCAAAATACTATAACTTGCTTCTACTATCAACTTTGTGGAAGCTTAAAAACTTTGAGCAAGATCAAGTTGAACACATATAACCAGAAGAAGAATCAATACACATGAAACATAGAAATACTCAGGGGAAATCCTCAGCTAAAAGCCCCACTATCTGTATTATCATACAATGTGGAAATACATCAGAATTACACAAAGTTTTAGCTTTCACAACTAGCCAGCTCTCAGTACAATCCTCCTGGATGCTCACAGGTAATCTAGGCTTCTCAAAAGCCTTCTCCTCTACTCTCCAAGCCTCCTATTTCCTTGTGCAGTTACCTCTGGGATGATCTCCTTCACCTAGTGTAACACTGCTCTCACACACTACTCTAACATACTGTTAGAATTGCACAATCCTCAAGGAACCTTATTCCTTTTGCATGCATGAGTTTCCTTTATAGGACAAAACATGCAATTGATAGTCCAATGTCCATGTCTTTAATCTCAACTAGGTCTTTCTAAGAATAGAAATGCGTGAGTTAATGATGACAGAATCTTCAATTATCTGGAGTAAGATAGTTGGATGCATGCATGCATTAACTAACTGAACTCACAATTAGTTCCTCAAACAGTTTGGAACTAATTTAACTTGACTTAACTTAGTAAATTGAGCTAACTAATTACAACTCAAATATAACTCAATCTTATCTCGTTAATTAAGGGATAATCTCCTTAATGTAAGGGATAACTGTGGCATGACTTCACAAAGACTTCTAGCTTGAATTTCTCCAGCTAATTAATCCATAACGAATTAATTAATTATTTCCAGGCAAATGGTGAGACTAAATTCGAATTTAATTCTCAATGTTAATTCAAGGACAAATTAAAATTGGAATTTCTGGATTCCATTTTTATCATTTCTTGTTGCTATTTTCAACACTCCCTCTCAACAAGAAATGAATTCAACTCGATCCCGATACTGAACCTTTGGAATTTTATGCATGCAACACTTCTATCTAGTGTTGTAGCTCTAGCAACTCCAAAAACAAAAAAACATCCAACCTAAATTAGTATGATGCCTCTATCATCAAAATCTCTTACTACTATTGCCTCTGTCGACTGAAAACTCTGCGCTTCTACTGACTCGGCCTTTCTGCACTTGTAATTCCTTCTTTGTGCTCTTTAGTATTTGACTACTCTAGCCTTTGTCACTTTTATCTCTGACTGCATCAATCCCACTAATTCCTCCCACTGCATCCGTGCTGTTACTAGTCCTTTCTCCCAGTACTGCATTTGCCCTGTACCTCCTTTCATCATGTCGCATTGTGGCTCACTGCTGCACTGCAACTCAGTTACTGAGAAGTGAGTAACTGATCTCCCAACTGACCTCCCTGTTGGCTAGAAACACCCTCTAATGTTGAAGATCCCTCTGTTATTGACAAGTGCTCCCTCCTTTACCTCTGCACTTTTGCAACAACTCCCTGCATCTCGCACCATTTCACACCTCTTTATGCCATCCTGCACTGGTGCAACACTCTTGTGCCTCTCGCACTACTGCAGCCTACTAGCCTTGTGCAGTCTTAAGACTCCTGCACTATAGCTTTCTCTGCCACTTCATCCACATCGGTCTCTACGCACTCAACTAGTCCTGCTACTCTTTGTCGAGGCTCTTGTAGCAAGGTCTAATCAAAGAGGCTAGGTACCTCAAGGATCCTGCCCCTATTTCAGCCTTCTTGGGACTATCACTTCAGATCGCCCCACCTCACACCTGGAGGTATGGCTGCATGTGATCCCTCTACTGACTCTAATTGTGGCTCCTCCATAATTTTCTGAGACTTCTTCTCGGACTACATGTTGAGAGGTAATTTACTCTCACTCTCAACCACCAAGTCTCTAACATTTTCCTTTCTCCTCAAGGTTTTGCATGCATCATTAACCTCAAGAGCATATAGGTTCTTAACTTGTGAACCAATCTATTTCGCCTGTCTCATGGTGATGTATCTAAGGAAAACCTTTCCCTTACTAAAAAACACATCGTAGCCTTTGTCCTCCAACATCGTGACTGATACCAAGTTCTTCTTTAGTCCAAGCACATACTTCACATCTATTAAGGTGATAGGAGGTCCATGCTCCCTTTGAAAAGCAACCATGCCCACTCCTAAAACACTTTACCTTTCATCATCACCCATCTCTATGCGCGTCTTGAGGTATTTCTTCTCCAAGGTACTGAATAAACCTTTATCGCCGGTGATGTGGAATGAGGCTCCACTGTCAACATACCAACCACAACACATCATCGATGACACCATGCATGTGATGAGGGTGAAGTCCATTTCAAACTGAGAGGCTAATGCCTCACTTTCTGATCCATCTGAGAATCCCTTCTTGGACTTCTTCAATGGGAAATTAGTTAAATAATGTCCCATATCATTTTTTTTTTTAAGTATGATATGAATTTGATTTGCACCTGCAACCCCGAACTTGAAACCTTGAATTCTCTTCTCCGTATATTGTTCACAGCTTTGATAAACTTTGCTTCGATAAACTTGGCTCTGATACCATGTAGAACTTTCTCTATATATCAACTAGCTCTAATACCATGTAGAACTTTTTCTACAAAACCTCGCTCTGGTACCATGTAGAATTTCTGCTCTCTACACATCTTGTATAGAATCTGCTGCAGGTTAACCCAATAATGCAATATACCAAAGAAAAATACTATAACCTTCTTCTACTATCAACTTTGCGGAAGCTTAAAAAATTTGAGAAAGATCAAGCTAAACACATATAACTAGAAGAAGAATCGATACACATGAAACACAAAAAATACTCAGGGGAAAAACTTAGCTAGAAACCCCACTACCTGTATTATCGTACAAGGTGGAAATAAAACAAAATTACACAAAGCCTTAGCTCTCACAACTAGCTAGCTCTCAGTACAATCCTCTTGGATGCTCACAGGAAATTTAGGCTTCTCACAAGCCTTCTCCTTTGCTCTCCAAGCCTCCTATTTCCTTGCACAGTTCCCTTTGGGATGATCTCCTTCACCGAGTGTAACACTGCCCTTGCACACTGCTCTAATACACTGTTAGAACTGTGCAATCCTCAAGGAACCTTATTCCTTCTGCATGCATGAGTTTCCTTTATAGGAGAAAACATGCCACTGATAGTACATTGTCATGTAGGTTTTAACCCCGTACAGAAATTCCCTGGATACAAATTCTAAAACACATAAAATAAACAATGCGAGAGCATAACACATAAAACACATATACATAGAGATTTTCCCCTAGATCCCAAAATTGGGACTACCAGCTTGGTTTTTCATTATGTTCCTTTCAATGTTACATTACATATTTATACACGCCGAAGCATCCAATACCATGGACCGAAAAAGCATTGTGTCCAAAATCATGGAATGAAAACCATCGCGTTCAAAAGGCAAGTGCAAAAATCATGCACAAAACCATAGGTGGGTCTGCCCAACCTAACGTAGGGTCCAAAACCAAAGTTTTCCGAGGCTCTACCTCAGACCCCATAAAGTGAGGTTACGGGTGCCCCTCAAACCCCTTGTGACGCAACCCCCCCCGCTACACAACCAGTCCAACGGAGGAGCGATATGCCCTATGCCCCCCCTCTTACCCCCCAGTTAACTACGTGGGCTAGTCGTGGAAAGAATATAACACAACCCAGCATTCTCCCACTTGTTGTTTTCTTTGCACAAGGGCCACCAAAGAACTAAGCCCCTTTTTCTAGCCCTGAAATGCCCATAGTGTCTCTACACCAAGAGAACCTCTCAAAGCTCAAATATTTTGTTAATGCATCTGCAATATTCTTTAAAGTGTCCACCTTTACCAGCAACACCTTTTTGTCTTCTATCATATCTCTCACAAAGTGATACTGAACATCAATGTGCTTTGTCTTTGAATGATATACGAGGTTATTTGCTAAGAAAATTGCACTTTGGCTATCATAATCTATCCCTATAGCTCCCTGTACTAACCCCATACTTGAACACAATCTCTGCAACCAAACTACTTCCTTGCTTGCATGAGTGGTTGCCATGTATTCTGCCTATGTAGTTTACAGTGCCACTATAGATTGCTTCTTACTCATCCAACTGACTGCACCTCCAAATAGGTTAAACACATATCCACTTGTAGATCTTCTCTGATCCAGATCTCCAGCCTAGTCTACATCAACAAAGCCACAAATATCCAACACTCTATCCAATCCTGGTATTCCTTGGTAGAACAAACCATAATCACTAGTGCCACGCAAATATTTGTAAACCCACTTCACTGCTGTCCAATGCTCCTTTCCTCGTTTTGACATAAACCTGCTCAATACTCCCATTGCATGTGCAATGTTTGGTCTAGTATAGACCATTGCATACATTAGGCTACCAACTGCACTTTCATATGGAACACGGGACATGTCCTCTTCCTCTTCTTGTGTCTTTGGACACTGTTCAGCAGATAACCTCACACCTACAGGAATAGGAACCTTCACCAGTTTACTATCCTGCATATTAAACCTCAGCAGTATTGTCTCGACATACTTCCTTTGGTTTAACCAGAGCTTCCTCTTTGTCTGATCTCTTTTAATTTTCATTCCCAAAATATAGTTTGCAGCACTAAGATCTTTCATGTCGAATTTGGAGGACAACTGGGTCTTCAAATCTTGGATAATTTCTTTGTCATTTCCAACCAACAACATATCATCCACATACAAAACCAGATAAATAACACGGTCACCAATTAATTTAAAATACACACAATGATCTACTTTGCTTCTGGTGAAGCCAAGTCCCCGTATAAATGTATCAAATTTCTGATACCACATCCTTGGTGACTGTTTTAACCCATACAGAGACTTCTTTAACTTGCATACCAGTTCTTTCTTACCCTTCACCACAAAGCCTTCAATTTGCTTCATGTAGATTTCCTAATGGAAGGGTACCCCTTTCTTCAATAGACGTGTATACTGTTTAGCTAATTCAACATAATTTGGAATGAACCTCCTCAGAAAGTTTGCCTTCCCTTGAAGTCTCTGAATATGTAGCATATTTGAAGGTGGAGGCATGTCAAGAATTGCTTGAACCTTTATGGGATCGAGTCAAATTCCATCATTCAAAACTGCGAAGCCGAGCAATCAACCAGAGCCAACACAAAATACACACTTGTGTGGATTGAGTCTTATTTTGTAGTGTCAACAGCATAAAAATATTGCTCTAAAATGTTGCGGGTGATCAGTTCGTTTTTGCGAATGAGTAGGAAGATCATAAAGATATGGTTGAAGAATGTGTTTGATGTCATGGAAGACATAATTCATTGCCCTCTGAAATGTAGCCTCTGTGTTGTTTAAAGAAAAAGGTAGTTTATGATATGCGGATGTGCCCCACGGACATATAAATGTAGTTTTTGATTGGTCTTGTGGGCATATATTGATTTGATTGTAGCCAGAAACTCCATCCATGAATGAAAAGATTTTGCATCTGGCACACTCGTCAATAATCTGGTCAATAAAAGGTGTAGGATAGTTGTCCTTTGGACATGTTTAGTTTACATTCCTATAATCGACGCACACTAGAATCGTTCCTTGTTTTTTCATAACTGGAACAATATTAGATACCCAATCAGTGAGAGGTACAAGTAAAATGAGGTCAACACGTAAAAAAATTTCAACCTCTACTTTAATAGCAGTGTCTTTCTTAGGATGAACAGGTTGAAGTCGTTGTCGTACTGGTTTGACATCAGGATACATTTTAATCTCATGTTCAACAATGCTTGAGTAAATGCTAGATATTTCCTCATAAGACCATGCAAAGACATCTCGAAATTCATGGAAAGGGGCACAATAATTATGTAGTTCCAATGGAGAACAAGATTTTCCAACATGAATATTTTCAACAATGTTAGGCTTGGTTGAAATGTTTATAGAAATTGTTTCTTCTATGTTAGACAAATTATGCTCAAAATCGATAGTATTTACAGAATTCGACAAAAAATCAACGATTGAAGGGTGATTGAGTTCATTTGAATAATTTGCATTGTCATCTCGAAGGTGGGAATGATGATGATAGTTTTCCCATGGCATCTCTCCTATCATCATTGATTGGATGATTCCTTCATCTATAGAATGTATATGTGACAAAGGATCCGAAGAGGTGCCATATTGTAAAGACCTATCTACCCATACAATTGTTTAGTGCGGATTAGGGTTTGTTGCACAAGCCCAATATATTGATTTCTATAATTATTTAATGGGGCTTGGCAGAATCACCTCGCCATAATCATCACTTTCAAAATGGTTGGAATTCTTCTTAAACTTAGATGATGTAGAAGAAATCATATTACAAGTCTCCACTGTTGCCACTTCCACGAAACTAGATGGTGACGAGAGGGTAAAAGTACCCATCAAGGAAGGATCTTTTAGGAGACCCACTCCAACATTTTGAAGTGATTGTGAATTTGCATGTATTAATGGAATGCTTCCTGTAGCCTGTGAACTATTAGCAAAGAAGGCTAGCTGATCGATGACTATGATTCCACCTTTGAATGCAAATGTAATCGTTCGAAAGTATGTGGAAACGACAACAACCATAGCATATACCCAAGGCATTCCCACTAAAATGTTGCAATCAAGGAGTCCATCAATGACCTCAACTTCAACATTTATTGTTTTCCCCCCTAGTTCAGCTTGCAAATTACTCAAAATCCCATATGGAGTGTATGTTCTTCTATTGAAAGCCTTTAATGTAGTTGGTGATTGTGACAAGGGTGGTGAACCAAGAGTTTTCTAGCAGCTCATAGACATAATGCAAGTAGATGACCCCTCATTAATAATAGTTCCGTGAACATTTTTATTGAGAGCTTTAACTTGTATTAGGAAGGCTAGTTGCACTGGTAACTGTGGTGTATATCTTGTATGGTTGAAAATGACAAGATTAGAATCTGTAGGGTCGATTCCACCTATTGCTGACAACAAAGATTATTTTTGGGAGGGATAGTTTTACAACACCTCGAGTGTCAAAATAGCAGAAGGTGATTGAGCCAGATCTTCTACTATGATATATTTTTGAGCTGCTCAAGCACAAGGATTGAATGTTGATTTGTGTACAACTCCCTTTGGTGGCTTTATTGTTAATTCAGGTATAACTGGTGGAACAAATTCTAGTGAAGTCGTGGTCGAGGTACTATGTTGATCAGTACCTTGGTTATTCGATGACAATGGATTTCCATATTCTTTATTCCTTGTTGACACCAAAACATCATTCTGCATATTTGTGATGGAAAACATAAGTAATTGGGATGTGGAAGCATTATCAATGGTAACCAAATGTGTTTCTGGGTTGGAAATGGGTCTGTCAACACTGTTGAGGTATTCGAAGCCTTTAAAAGTTTAGAGACCTCAGATCGATGTGGACAATCTCTTGTAAAATTCTCATCATTACATATTAGACATGGATAACGAGGTTTCCTAGCCATAGTAGGGGATTCAGATTATTTTTCAGGAGTGGGATTCTCATGTTTCTTCTTGTTATTCTCCCCCTTTTTCTTACCTCCTGGTTGCTTTGGATTTTTGTCTTTGTCAAATGACACAACATTATTCTCCAAGGCAAGACTATTTTCTGGTTCATTTTCATTTTTATTGGAAATAGCAAGAGTTTTACCAGATGATCCTCTTTTCATTTGTGTGCTTGAGGAACCGATCACGTCGTCGCAAGCATGAGAGTCCACCTAATTTCGGAGGTGGTGGAATAGTGAAAGTTGGTCTAGGTGCATCAGGAATTTTATCATAGAGCATGATTGATTGTGTCTAAATCGGATCCAAATATTGGGCACGAGCAATAACTTGCTCCTCTGTGACAACTCCTCCTTTTGCCACATCCTCAGTGATTGATGGCAGTAAGGACTTTATAAACCACTCAACTAAAAGTTGATAAGGAACATACATCTTAACCATTCAATGACGACGTTTCCACTCATGAATATTATCTAATATGAGTGGAGGTAGTCTATTTAAAGTTGGTCAAGAGTTCTGCTCCAGTCCCGTACTTGATAGGTAGTTGGAAGTGGGTTAGAAAAGGTAGTGGCTAGAATGGTGAAGTTATCAAAAGAAGCTCTAGGTAATTTAATATACCATTTAGCAGCTGGACCAGTAAGCGTTCTCTGGAAAAGATGAAGTCTAATCGAATCATCATTCAAGGTGTTGGATGAACACCATAAATGAAATGTCATGACATGATTTGATGGGTCTTACCCTGGATATCCATTGAACTTTGGAATGTGAAATGGTAATTTATGTGGAATCACTGGCCACCAAGGCGCATATGAAATTGGATCATTAGTGAGCTGGTTTAAATATGATAGTTCTAAAGTTGCTACAAATGGCAACTATTGATTTAGGTTAGGAGGAGAATACCTAGGATAGGATGGAATCACCTGTTTAATAGGTCTTTGCATACCAGTGTAGGGCATCTGCATTTGGTAACCTTGGTAAGATTGTTGGACATAACCAGTGTAAGGTGGTTGTTGATAACCAATTTGGAAATGTGGCCATCCATGCCTGCAAAGCCTTGTTGCCCAGATCCTTGGTAAGCTTGATATTGACCAAAACTAGTTTGAGCTTGTGTACCAAGTCCAAATTGGGGTTGCGACTGCTAGAATTGAGGTTGTTGAAATTGTGACAACCACGGTTGTTGAATCGACTGTTGCTACCTAGTATTGAAAGACTGACCAAGTTATGGATCAACTGTACCAGTGTACATCTGAGTCATTCCTGATAAAGGTACACTAACATGAGGTTGTTGTTGAGTTCCAAACACAAGTGGCTATTTATAACAACTTGAGAAACTTGACCTCTTACCTTGAAACTTGAGGCTGCAAGGAAGAAGGATCAGTTTGTACCAGTTGAGATACAACAGTTTTAGCTTATGACTGTGGTACAGTAGTAACAACAGGTATAGTAGGAATATTAGACACAGTTTGCATTGGTTGTGTTGGATACACAAGCCTTGGTTGAACTGGCAGTATTGGTTGCCAACGACTAACTTTAAATCCAGTTTGACCTGAATACTGTGGGAAACTATCATATGGTTGTCCTTTAGATAAGGGAGGAAAAAATGAGTAAGCAAATCACTCTCCATATGGTGGCAATCTAGCGTTTAATGGTTACATCGGTCTTTGATAACTAGATTGCCCAAATCTATATTGATGTAAAGGATCAAATTGTTGAGTTTTCATGTGATAAAAACCAAGTAGAATTCTGGACGAGTAAATGGGAGTTGACCATGGTGCAGAAGCAATCCCTGAGTGGGTTCCATATAATGATTGGTAACCAACTGGAACGGATGATTAACCCTATAGGTGTGACTCAGGTGTAGTAGAAAACATTGAAGGAGTGGCAACGAAAGATTCTGTTGCAGCTACATCAAATGATACAGTCTTTGATGCTGATAGTTGTTCAGACATAGTTAATTGGCCCAAAAGTTGTCCTAGAGATTCGACGGGAACTCGCAATGAAGCAGGATCAAATGAAGCAAAGTAATTAGGAATAGCAGGATAAATATTAATTCCAATTCCAAAATGAAACAGGGTGCCAGATGTGGAATCCTCTACTATCTCCTCTATAGCAATCAAACCAAGTGGAATAGGTTGACTGTCAGGTCCGTAAAATATTTCTGGTGTTGAAGAACGTGTAATTTCTATAGTGACTGATGTCAGAGGGGTAACAACTTCCGAATGTTGAAATTCGAAGTCTAGATGTTCATGTAATTGAATGACAGTTTCAAAGGGAGGTTCTTGAACAACTCCTGGTTCAGATGTAACCTCGATTTGAACTGGAATAGGTTCCAGACCAACTCCTACTAGAGCTATTTCAGGTTCAGAAGCACTTCTTGGTTGAACAATTTCAAATTGAGGATCAATTTATTGTTGGACAACCTCAGTTACTATTACACTAGGATCAGTACTAATATCCTTAGGTAACTTTGAAAATTCCTCTTTAGAGATGGATGTACCAGAAATAATTGGAGTAACTGGAGTCTCTGAAGTTGTTGAAAAAAATGTCCCAAACATCCCAAATGAAAAACTAGGAGTTCCTGATGTAGAAGAGTCAGTTAAACGAGACTACTTTTTCTGAATTGGTGTCGCTTCGGGAGGCAAAGATGGTCGACTCGCTATTCTACGAAAATGACGGGGTTTGGATTGACTTTCTTCCACGATTACGAATTACTTTATCAACTTAAAACTCAACTAAAGGAAAAGGATGTTATTTGTGGTCAATTAATTTTAACGACACTTGGACACAACTTCACTTTTTCAGTTTTAAAGAGTCGAGAAAAAGCAAAAGATGACTCTAGTCGCCTTCAATTTTTAATGAGCTTGAAAGGACAAGTGCTTAGATGATTCTTTTAATTTTAGAGAGTCAAAAAGGAATGAAAGTGACTACTCTGGAGACTATAAACAAGAGATTTTACCAGACAAATCACAAAATTGCAATATACACCTTTGTGATAAATGAAAGAGAAATTACCAAGGACTTTACGTGCGGCAGTCAATCTTCCCAAATGTTGTGTTCAGTGCATTGTGATCAGTAAGGCGGCAGACTCGCCTTCCTAGGGATAAATGATTTCAACCTATTGGGGTCTCCCACTATATACACAATAGTACATGGAGCATAAGTCCGTACTAGCACTTATCATATCAATGAGGAGGAATCACCCAACCTTCAGTGAAAACGACAGCCAGTAGGTTTCAAGACATCGAAACACGTCTCTAGCCTAGACCTCTATATGTGTTGCATTAAATTCCAAAGTGTTGTTAAGTTAACTAAGGTTCATTTTAAGTTGATCTTGCTTAAAAAATTTCCTTTGATGGTTCACTGCAAAATGTGTTCTGAAATTCCTAAAGATGCATGTAGAATGATAAGCACTCTCTCAATTTATTTTTAGCAATGAAAATCCTAACTACAAGGGATAGAGCATAGAAGTACTTTTGAGTAAACATCAAAGAGCACACACTAATGCAATTCCCTAAATCACTCTTTTGAGCACTCAAACCAAAATTCTAAAATGTAAATGCATGTATTTGTTTTCAACTTCCCTTAATATCAATGATACAAGAAGGAAAACTAAATGCAACAATGATTCAAAATGTTTCACACAAAATAGCAATTTATGACAATTTTTCTTCTAAGAGAGAAAGGAAGATTAAACAGCACTTTCAAGTTTGAAGAAATAACACTTTTCAACACTTTGAATGAAATCAAATCAATTACACAAAATATATTAATCAATCAGCTATGAAGGAGGATTTTTTATGACACTTCACTTTTTCGATGAAAATTGAAGACTTTACGACACTTTTCTATCGAAATGACAATCGATCAACACTACTTTTTGACAATAGATTGCAATGAAAAACTAAATGCATAGAGACATTCACTAATAATAATCCAAACGGGGCTGAGTTAAGTGATGAAATTTGGCTTCAGTGATGAGACATCATTCATGTTCAGCAAGCAATCAAACAAAGATGAAAACTCGTCAAAAACCTCAATTCCTAGACGGGGAAATTGAGCTTCAGTCAATAATCGTAGGTTGTAGTGATAGACAGTGTGATGCATAGCACTTTCTCCATTCGAGAACTACAATGCATATCAGGTCACAGTTAAGGACAGTGCGATGATCACATGGAGTGATTCAGAAGATGTTTTTTTCTCAAATTTGATTCAATTTGCAGTGGATTAAGCTTGACTTCAATGAACAATAGCAAGTAAAGTGTGGTGGAATGTTCTAAGAGGCTACTAAGCTACCAAAAAAGGAAAAAAATTCCCGAGTGGAGTCACCAATTTGATTTCAGGAAAATTAGTATTTCTAAGAAATTCTAACACTCTAGGTTTGGTAGCTAACCTAGAAACAACAGTTAAAACAATTCACTATTCTTCCAATGAATGACAGATAACAGAAAGATTATGAGGAGCCAACCCATAACTTCCACTTGATTCCTTTCTTGAAGTCTCTCTCCTTTGGCCGATCTTGTTGCTCCTCCCCGTACTTAACACACTTGGAGAGTATTTGCACAATTATAGAAACAAAGGCCTATCAAAGCATAATGATCCATAATTCATAAACATCATAGAATCGAAAGTATGATAAACATATGAATGCATTGATAGATTACACAAACACAGGGGAAAAATCTTAAAAAGATTTATTAATAGAAAGAAGGATTACAACCTATAAGTTTGATCCAGTGCCATCCTCCCAGCTTCAAACCTTCTTCACCTCATGAACTGCAAGAAATTCTGACAATAACACAATACCTTTGCCTCAATACTAAAACCATCAGCACCTCCTTACAACTTACAATTATTCAACCTCCAGATCTCTTGGATGAGGGATCCATTTATAGATGAGTGAAGGAGGTTGATTCATCAATGATGATGATGAATTCCTTTCTATTTTTAGGAATTGGTTCCATGGAAGAGGGGAATAGGAGGTGGATGTTTCCTAATTCATTTAGTCATCCTTGGGTGAACTCAGAGGGGCAGGTAGCACTAATGAAGCTTCTAGAGTTTTCCATGAGTAACTAATTCTTCAAAATATCCTGAAATTTTGTCTAAACTCAACCATCGCACCCTAAAGAGGGCCTAAATGCGATGCATAACACTTGGAGAGTGTCGTAGCTGCTATGCATAGCACCCTAACACAGGGCTTCCTGCAATGATTTCTTTAGAGGCAGTTTTTGGATGAATTTTGTAATGGAACTTGTGGGAAATGAGGCATTTAGAGGACTAGGTTTCTTTAGGGCATAAAAAAACCATATTAGGGTTTGATAAACCGTAATAACATTGACATATGAGTTGGGGTTAATGTGCCCAAATAAGTCTGTAACATACGGTTACTAAGTTTTAGGGAAAGATGTTGTTCTCCCTTGCTGTGTATAAAAGACAGGTTATTCCTTTAAATGGGGGACTCCCCATCAATATTGTGATAGCTCTTTCCAGATTAATAAAATATCATCTATTTTTCTACTCCACTCTTCATTGTGATTAATGTAACCCTGATTAGAGAGCTAGGCCCACTCTTCTGATCAGGTCCTACATATTTCTATGTGTGTTGTTTATTATTTCATAGTTGTTGTTATAGCTTGTTAATTCATGTAATTGCTTTTCCTGAGTACTATAGTGAGTACAGTTTTACAACAATGTTTTGAATTTTAACCATGAACCCTTGGTCAGTGACAGATGGTAATCTTGCCCTTGCATATACCTTGTGCGTTGCCTTGAAAGGATACACACCTAGATATATAAATTAATGTAGGAAAAAGGGTGAATAGATTGTTCATACCCAGATCCCAACATTTTGGTGCCATTGCCGGGGAGGTTAACAAGGTGCAAGACATTATCTAGACCAACCAGAGGGTCAATCTCTCATCGTGGGGAGAGAACAAGTTTTCTCACTCTGCTCCAGGTCCTAAGCGTAGGTGTTCTTTCTGCTTGTTTTTATTTGTTTTCCTATTTTCATTGGGCCACCCTATTTTCTTGGGGAGGTAGGAGTCTTTTAATGCCCTACTCTAGTCCCTGAGTTAGATTTATTTCTTTTCAAACCCTTGTGTGTTTTAATTTCGAGAAACCCTAGCTTTTACCCTGGGGAGGGAGGAGTCTTTTGATGCCCTGCTTTAGATCTGGAAGTATTAGGTCTTCTCGAAGGTGTGTGTTTTTTCTTGGTTCTTGTCTTGGGGAGGGAGGAGTCTTTTGATGCCCTGCTCCAGGCCCTGAACCCTAGATTCCTGTTTTTATTTTAGTTGTCTCTCTTTTTGTAAACTCTTTTGTCTTGGGGAAGGAATGGTCCTTTGATGTCTTGCTTCAAGACTAGATCATTGTAGGTTGATACCAAGACCTTCTGTCATATAAAAATTTGTATGAACATAGAACTAAATAAGAGGGGTAGAGGTAGAGGAAGAGCCCCAAAGAAGGGAGGACCACACTTGGGAAGAAAGACTTATATCCAACATATCATAGCAAAAGCTAAATCAGAAGCATCCTCTCATGCAGCCGTGAGACCAGGTGCACAGAGAGTAAAGTCTGAGGGACAATCAGTAGATCAACCAATGATATCTACAACATTCTTTGGTGATTCGACATAGCAGGCCCCTCCAATAGTTGAGGAGACATCCAACAGTATAACTAACTAGGGAAACCTTACGTTGGTATTAGAAGGGGAAGAGGTTGCAAGAAGAACATTGACAGGGTCAGGCCACACCAGCAAAGGAAATGAGGTTGTAGCCAAGGGATCAAGTCATTAGGACATAGGAGAAGGAAACAAAGGGGCACTTGCATCACCAAGGGACAAGGGAAGTGCTGTTAAAGTAGCTCAAACCCGAGTGGTAAGAAATCCTTGCCCAACATCCATAGAGCCTGTTGAAATACCTAATGGTTATTGGAGGATATTTATGGCTCCTACAACCTCCACCATTGAGTTTCCAATAGGGGATCTAGGAACTAGTGTGCCCATGTCTCCGAGAAAACTAGTGTCTACTCAGATCTACTAGTCCCACTAAGATGGGTAGCTATCTAAGAAACAAACAATTCAAAGTAACTTGTGTTTTCCTTTATGGGAGATAGACAAGAGAGAAGCAAAGAGAACCAACCTTAGTCTTTCACTTGGCTCCTTTCTTGCTTCCACTCTCCTTTGATAGAGCTTCGCCACTCCTTTCTCACTTGTCCCACTTCAAAGAATACCTGTAGAGGCAAATCAGAAAAAATACCATCAAAGCATAGAGATCTATGATACCACAAATAATGTAGAATCAAAAGTACATTAACCATACAAATGCATACATAAATACAAGATTCAGAAGTACAGAAGTATATCGAGGAAAAATCAAATAACTTTATTGATAGAAGTAGAAGAGAGGATTACAACCCAGCTATTAGATACAATGACATCCTCCCAACATGAAATCCCTCTTCACCTCATGAAAAGCTAGATCACCCAACAATACAATGTTTCACAGAGAAACCAACATCACTTCCTTACAAAATACAAAATTCCAGCCTCTGGATCTCTAAGATGAGGGATCCATATATAGATATTTGCAGGGGGTGAGTCAGCTTCTGGGTTTTTGATTAATGTCATTTCACTGATATTTCTTGGTTCCACTTGGAGATTTCATGATCTCTTACTCATCCCTAGGTGAATTCAAAGAGGCAAGTGTCATATGAGAAGTTGCTAGAAGATTCTTTGAGTTTCCACCTAGCAAACTACCTTTGTCGTTTGTCTTCTCTCACTCATCACACCCTACAAAAAGGATTTTCAATATGCATTGTACCCCTTGTGTGTAACAGGTGAGATACACCACACGCTCAGCATGGAGCAGTCTATATGGTCCAGTTTTGACCAGTTCTGAGTAGTTTTTTAGGGAGAACCTCTGGGAAATGATGTAATTAGTTGACCTTGATCCTTTAGGGTTTGAAACAACACTTTTATGGGTTTGAGAGCCCTTGTTTTATTGACATATTTGATTGGGGTTGCAGTGCCCAAATATTTCTATAATAGTTTCCCCCTAAAGCATGAGGTCGTAAATCTTCTGATGTCGGGTGAGATGCTTTATCATGAGGATCCGAGGTTTTTCAAATTGGAAGGTGACCTGTAATAAGATACAATACAATACATTATCTTCATAATATTTTCGTGATCTAGTTGAGGCAGGCATTCCCACTCTCAGCTTTATAAATTCATTTTCATGTACATAGGACAGACAACCATCTGTGTGGCAGACTGATGATTCTGGTAGAGCCATCATCCCTTAGCTTGGATGATCATCCGTGCATCTATGGAGTACATTTGATGTCTTTATTTTCCTGAATATATCGCAGCTCGAATGGATGAAACTAGATCTGAGGTCTTCAAACTCATTCAATAGTCACCTGATGTACAAGTTGATCCATGTGAAAAGATGTTCTAAAGTCGAACATGGAAAGACATTGCCCGATTACTAGCCAATCATGTAAGTTGTTAACGGGCGCGAGAGGAATCACCGATAATGATGATGACCCTTAAGGTACTATAGTACAATTCATGTGGTGTGAATATGTGAGTCGATGTTGAACACCACACAAAATCCTTCGGTCGAAGGCCATTGATGTATACCTGTCGTTGGAAGTGAGAAACTTGCCATTAAGGCATGTAAGCTTCAAAGTACTGAAAGGGTTGTTCCTAAGTCAATTTGTTGGATAATGAGCTGATGTTGACAAGAAGTGACGCATCGTAGGAGGGCATTAATGAATCCCACATCTACAACACGAACTAAAGCAAATGATTTTGTGGAGGTGAAAATGATCTGATGATACAAGGTTCAGGAATGGCTGTCATGAAAAATGCAGCGTGAAGGTATTGCAGTGGATGAGGCATTAGCTGGGTTGGTGAATTCTCTGAGCAACTTCTCTTGAACATATTGGCAACACTGTGATGGATTGGTAGCATTAACCCCATGGATGGTACGGAGGACCAACGGTGATGGTGAATGGAATAACCCAACCCGACTCAATCATGTTGATGGACTGAAAGTGTCATTTTCAAGAGAAACTTGCTACCAATGAAGTTCTTCAAGTTTTGTACCCTTTTACCCCAGTCATTGTTGACCAGTACCTCTTTATTTTTGTCAGGCTTAAGGAGGATAAAATATGCTTGTTCTATAATTTTCCCTTAGGGTAAACATGTCGCTATGTTTTAGCGAGCCTAGCGACAGTGAAACTCGCACTTGCCTGGATGGAAAATTTTGTCGCTATTGTTTTAACGAGTTTAATGACAAAGACAACTTAGTCCTTTTCATATTTAGAGAGTTTGAAAAGAGACGAAAAGGAATCTCCAGTAGTCCTTTTTCATGGTATAATCCCTTAAGTCCGAAAAAGTATAAAATAATATGAAAAATATGACTTTTCTATAGTTTTAGCGAGTCGAACAAGCCAAGCACTCGATATTTTTGTGTAATGATCCCTCAAGTCCAAAAAGATTAAAATATAGAGGAGGGATGGTGTTTCCCTTTACTTTAACGAGATGGAAAGGCCAGTGGCTCGAAAATATTTTCATATTTTACGAGTCTAAAAAGAGCTTAAAAGAGACTCATTTTTTAGGAACGAGTGATGTATCTGGGTTGCAACTGGTTCCAGGTAAGTTTGGAAAATCTCAAACATGATAGTGTAATGAGGGTGGAAAATAGAAGCACTCGTCGCAGTTGTTCCTCAAAAGGGTAAACAATCAAGTGCAGGTGTATGATCGGTTAAAAGAGTGGAGGTGACAGTAAGAACATGACCAAGGCTCAAAGGGTTGATAGCAATGCAATCACATAGGTTATTTACCGAAAGGCGGGTTTATTTTTTTAATGAGCTTTAACCTTGTGCCAACATGTGCTCAGTGGCGGGTTTATTTTTTAATGAGCTTGAACCCTGCGGTAACACTACTCGTTGCTAGGTTTATTTTCCAATGAGCTTGAACTTTGCAGAAACATTGCTCGTTGCTCGGTTTATTTTTTAACAAGCTTGAAATTTGCGGAAACATTGTTTGCACCAGTCATCTTTAAGGATGTCTCTTATTAGTAGGTTCATTTTTTAATGAGCTTGCCCCATGTGAAACTTTGCTCAGTTTCCTTTTGCATGCAAGCTAGAAATGACCAATTACAAAACTAAGACTTAATGAACTACTAAGGTTAGGTAGGATAGTTTAGAAAAAACATTTCCTTTTCTTTTACAGGGCCACTGACAAAGGTGAATGGTGGATCATACCAATCACCTTACCTAAGCAATTGAAGTTAGTAAAATACTACGGGGTTAGAGTTACGTTGGTCGCTTTTCACTTGCATAAAATAGGTTTGCATGCCCCCAGGTATAAAGAAAAGTAGAGTTTCCAAGTTACCATATGGATGTCCTTGCATTTAAGTCACATTGTTTCATCCACAGAGTAGACAAAACACTTCCTTGGCTTTGGCCATCGAAATAGACAAAGGTGAATGGTGTGGGTCGGCACTTCCAATCACATAACCTACAAGGAAATGGTGTTTTGGACCATTCACATAACCTTCAAGGAGATCCTATTTCAAAATGATCCCATATCCTACACAGAAATGGCATTTTAGACCAATCATATAACCTACAACAAGGGGATCCTATTCCAAATTGATCCCATATCCTAAACGGATGGGTGTCTTAGACTGGTCATATATCCTACGAGGAAATCTATCTTTCCATCTAGGTTCGCCTACCAAAGCAGACCAGGGTGCATGCCCCCTGGGTTTCGTTACATTCACCGAATCACTCATGGTCATTAGGTGGATGAACTAGAGGTTGATGAGACATTCCTTGTGTAAAGAGACCATTTAGGGATGGTGTTTGACTAGTAGTCGTGTTTGAACTTGGGAATGAAAGCTGGTCAACAAGCTGTACCATTCTACCTCCATACAGGAAACACATCACCCGAAAGAGTGAGGAAACAATAGCTCCCATGCTGTAAATGTAGTCATGCCCAAGGACTGGATTGTAATCTAGTGGCCCTTGGACTACCATCACGTTCAAATGAATAGTTTTCCTTCTCAAAGTTATAGGCAAATTTGGAAGGAACCCTAACAGTCGACTGGTTCCTTTATTAAAGCCTCACAAATTTCAAATATTAGGCAGAAGCAATGGCGAACCAAGCGCTTTCCAAGAAGTTGAGGAAAGAATACTCATGGAATCCCCATCATCTATGAGAGTGCCAACCATGATCATTTTGTAAGATTGTAATATGATTTGGAATGGTACATTAGATGGAAGCCGGGGTCTTGTTAGTAGATTCCAATCAAAGGAAACAACTAGATTTCTTGGAGGAGGGACCGAATAAATGGTCGGATGGATCTCTTGAAATGGGGAACTTCCCTCTTGTGGTAAAGGAATGGGTAGATTGCCCCCATGTTCATCAGACTCCGTGTTAACAAAAATAATTTGAACGGTGTCGTTCTCATTCTCTTTGGAGACGTATCATCTGAAGGTGGACCTTCTGAGGACAAGACTGGGTTAACTGTCATCTCAACCTGTTGAATTTAGTCTGATGTGGACTCAAAGGGTTTTATCTTCAATGATAGGAACTTCGACTGACAACAGAGGTATGTTAGTCGGATTTTCAACTAGTGATGGACTTGGCAAGAGTTTCTTGTATCCAGGTGGAAGTTGCTACGGTGAAGCAGGACGGTTATCCAAGAATCTTTTAGCTTCGTCCAAAAAAGGACAACAGTGGAGGGCATGATCGCCTTCACACAACCTACAAGGAAATCTAGATTTTCCTTTTTTCCATTGAATTCATTTTCACTAGTCGATGGTGTGCTCTCAACATGATCAATAGAGGTCGAAGACACCAGATTGTGCAAGTGGGGAGACCAGTCTCTTAAGATCTGCGGGATGCAAGGACAATCTCGATGATAGTGGTTTCCTTTGAAAATGACATATGGAGATTTGGGTTTGGAAGGTGTAGTGTGTGGATTTTCGTTGAACGACACATGGTTGCCCCCTTGCGTAGTTGGCTTCTTCTTCTTCTTCTTCTCCTTCCCTTTCTTCTTCTTCTCAGCTACTTGGTTTTTAGTATCACTAGTTTCACCAAGCGAAGAGGAAGAAGGAGAGGGAGAAACAAATGAAGTAGAAGATGGGGGAGAAACTCTAGTATCATCTGGTTTCTGATTTGATTGTTGAGGAATTACGGTGTTTTAAACAACAGTGGTTGAGAATAGCCAAACTTGCAGGCCAATTGTGGGTCATGGAAGGGACAATGTATCCATATAAGGAGCACCAATATCTCCCCAAGAAGAGAAAGGACTAGGATTCCCCCCAAGGGGAAATCCTTCATTGGTGGACTCCATTATCTCAACCTAAAATCAACAAGGGAACAACGATGTTATTCCAAATTAAATAAATTTTATGACACTTTGACACAACTTGCTTTTTCAATTTTTAAGAGTCAAGAAAAAGCTAAAGGTGACTCTAGTCGCCTTCGATTTTTAATGAGCCTAAAGTGACAAGTGCTCAGATGGACCTTTTCTTTTAAGGAGTCAAAAAGGAATGAAAGTGACTACTCTGGAAATCTAGATAGAGGGATTAGCAAACCAAACGCAAAACTGCAATCAGGGAAAATTTTAAGGATGGAAAATTTTCTTGAACTTTAAAACATTGGCGAATCTCACTAATCCCTAATATGAAAACTATACAATGTTTATTGATATATTTGTAAAATTATTCAAATTTATAATCATTTTATATATAGTCTCTATATAACGTTGGCGATTTTTAAGGTAAAATAATTTTATATTCTAAAATTTGGGCGAATCATCTTTTATAAAAATGGAAATTGGCGAATCCATTTGTGGAAAAATAATGGAAAATTAGCCCACTGGGCAAATATTAGCCCCTAAAATTTTCCATGACTGCAATATACACCTCATTGGTAAATTAAAGAGAAATTACCAAGGACTTTACGTACGGCAATAAATCTTCGCGATAACTGTGTTCAGTGCATTGTGATTGATAGGGCAACAGACACAGCTTCTTAAGGATAAAGAATATCAGCCTATTGTGGTCTCCCAATATATACTTGATGGTACGTGGGAGCACAAGTCTGTACTGGAACTTGTCGTATCAAGGAGGAGGAATCACCCAACCTAAAATGAAAATGATAGTTACGAGGCTTTACGATGCCGGAATACATCTCTAGCCTAGACTTCTAGATGTTGTGCGTTAGGTTCCAAAGTGTTTTTATGTTCATTGAGGTTTATTTTATGTGTGATCTTTCTTAAGAAGTTTGCCTTTCATTGTTCACCGTGTGATGTAGATATAAAATTTC
Organism: Pinus taeda; assembly: GCA_000404065.3. NCBI lineage: Eukaryota > Viridiplantae > Streptophyta > Pinopsida > Pinales > Pinaceae > Pinus > Pinus taeda. Next base: position 17,414 of record APFE031351801.1, on the reverse strand, counting down.
TAAATATGCAATCTAAAATGATAAACAGTCTTTTGTTTTCTTTTAGCAATGAAAATCCTAGACATTAAGGAAAGAAGAGTAAGATTCTTTCAATAGAGAGCAGAGAACACACACTAAATGCACTTTTCCTAAATCAATTTCCACATGTAGTCTAAATGCAAATGCACATGCATGTATTTTCTTTTCCATTTCCTTAATGTGAGAATGCCAAAAAGAAAACTAAGTACAGATCGAAACTACTTTTATTCAAAGTGACACTTTAGCAATTTCTTTTCAAAAACGAAAAGAAGACTAAGATGACACTTTCAATTTCGAATGGAAAATTGCTTTTGACACTTCAAATAATTGACAATTCAAATCAAATACAATGGCAAAACTACAATCGAATATCTAAAAGAGGAAGACTTTATGACACTCTTTTTCTTGACTGAAAACGATAGTTACAACACTTTCAAATCAAAAGATGATAGTTCGATTAAGCTGCTTTTTGCAAAGGAGGACTATAAATGACGAAAAATACATAAAAAAACATTTACAATTCCTTATCAATGGAGGTTGAATAATTTAAACAAAGAAGGCTTCAACAATGATATACTGATCATAAGCAGCAAAACTACTGAATAGAACTGAAAACAATGAAGAAAAAACCAATTCCTGGATAGAGAAACAGTCTCATTCAATCATCGCACCTGTCCTTAAGGGAAACAAGGATGCATCTCACTTGCAGCACACAGAAGGTGTGATGCATCCAAAATTACAATGAGAGATTTTACGATGGTCTAGGGATGAGACTGAGCTTTTTTTTCACTCACAATTTACAGCTAAGTTCATGGATTTACACCGAGAATATGATGGATAGTAAACATAAAGTATAGGGGTATGATCTTATAATTTTGTTGAGCCACCACGAGTGCACTTAGGATGTTTGTAAGTTAGATGTTCAGTTCATAAACCAACCCAAATATTGACTGAAGCAGCATTGATCTACTTTGCAATTGCATAGCAAAAGCAGTTTGAAGGCTAGCTGGCTTAGCTTCAGGCTCCGTCTGTAGTTTATAAAGCAAACAATAGTAACAAACAAACAAACTATTCCCTCCCCAGTAGAGTTTCCATTTTGTTTCCAGGAAAACTAGTGTCTATTTATATTAGCTAGTCCCACTAAGATGGGTAGCTATCTTAGAAACAAACAATTCAAGGTAACTTGTGTTTTCCTTTATGGGAGATAGATAAGAGAGAAGCAAAGAGGACCAACCTTAGTCTTTTGCTTGGATCTTTGCTTGTTTCTTCTCTCCTTTGATAGAGCTTCACCACTCCTTTCTCACTTGTCCCAGTTCAAAGAACACCTATAGAGGCAAAGAAGAAAAATACCATCAAATCACAGAGATCTATGATACCATAAATAATGTAGAATCATAAGTATATTAACCATACAAATGCATACATAATTACAAGATTCAGAAGTACACAAGTATATGTAGGAAAACTCAAATAACGTTATTGATAGAAGTAGAAGAGAGGATTACGACCCAGTTGTCTAATCCAATTCCATCCTCCCAGCATGAAAGCCCTCTTCATCTCATGAAAAGCTAGATCACCCAACAATACAATGTTTCACAGAGAAACCAACATCACTTCCTTACAAAATACAAAATTCTAGCCTCTGGATCTCTAGGATGAGGGATCCATATATAGATATTTGCAGGGGGTGAGGCAGCTTCTGGGTTTTAAATTAGTGTCATTTCATTGATAGTTCTTGGTTTCACTTGGAAATTTCATGATCTCTTACTCATCCCTGGGTGAATTCAGAGAGGCAAGTGTCATATGAGAAGTTTCTAGAAGATTCTTTGAGTTTCCACCTAGCAAATTGCCTTTTCCATTTGTCTGCTCTCACTCATCACACCCTACAGAAGGGTTGTTCAGTATGCATCACACCCTTGTGTGTAATACGTGAGATGCATCGCACCCTCAGCATGGAGCAATCTGTATGGTCTAGTTTTGACCAGTTTTGAGTAGTTTTTCAGGGAGAACTTCTTGGAAATGATGTAATCAGTTGACATTGATCCTTTAGGGTTTGAAACAACACTTTTAGGGGTTTTAGAGCCCTTGGTTTATCGACATATGTGATTGTGGTTGCAGTTCCCAAATATGTCTATGACAACCCACAAAGCCTATTCCAATAACTACCTTTCCAAGATTTCATGGGCTTGTTTCAGAAGACCCCGACACATTTTTATTCGAATTTGACATAGTGTTCCAGGGGTATGACTACATGACAGGTGCCCAGAAGTTAAAATTTTTCTCTGCTACATTAAAAGGGATAGCTCTACGATGGTTCATGGGCTTTGGAGGAAGCTCTATTTCCACATGGGATGATATGCAGATAGCCTTTCTAGAAAAATACTAGGATTACTGCAAATCCTGAAACATCAAGGAGGAAATTTTTCAATTCACACAAAAAGAGGATGAGAGCTTGGAAGGTTGTGTGGAATAATTTAAGTACACATTACAAAGGTCAGGTCACTCCAACCTGGATAGGTAGATTTTAAAAATTATCCTCCTTCGGGCTTTTCGTGAGGACTCTTTGGAACTATTGAACATTGTAGGAAAGGGAGACATATCTAAGGAAAGCTTCGAGGTTATATGCGAACTATGCATTCAGTTCTTGAGGGGGCTCGCAAGAAACAAACAAGGGATTCACTCAGCAAAAGTGTCTAGCAAGGGTGTTACGAAAGTAGAAATAGGAAACCTGCTAGACAATTTGAGAATAGATATCCTCAGTACTCTATCGGCATAGATGGATACGCTACAAGTAAAATAGAAGTAGCTGGAATTAGACAGGACCATGGCTATATTCTACCCGAAGAGTAGAAAGAAGAACCTAGATAGGGAATGTCCATTGAACTCCATAGAGGAATGTACAATCTATGAATTGAATCATGCAACAAGCTCATGCCCTTCCTTCCCAGGCTTGAAAGTAGTGTTTCAAGGGACACGGGAAGACACAGAGCAACTGTACCTCATGGGGTCTAGAAAGCCATGGCAGCCTTGACCACCAATGGGAAATCATGATATGTACTCAGACCCATCTCAATATTTTAGTAATTTCAATATGAATCCTCAGTCCATGCCCTATCCTCCCATGTAGCCATAATACCAGTTTCCACCTTGGCAGCAGTGGAACCCTGAAGCCAGTTCAAGCTCCCCATGGGCTCTAACCTAGCGAGGATCCTCTCCTATGTAGTTTCCTCAGCTGATGCCACAACAAAAACTCCAACTGCCCTCTAATGTGCCTCCCGGTAGTCAACCTGCCCATCTGCAGTTTCCAATCCAACCTAACCTGAATCCCAATAATAAGGGAGTTCATCAAACCAACACTCTTAACCTACGTTCATATAACATTTCCACTGCAGAGTTATATGAAATGAATTTGTGATTAGGACGGACAATAGATGTTAAACCTCCTCCAATTATCATTGAACAACTTGATAGTGAAGGCAAGGAATCAGAATTAATTAATAAGGAACCAAAACAAGTTGGCAAGAACTAGGCGCCTCTTGTAAAACAACATGAATCTGAACCACCTTATCCAAAGAGACTGAATTTGATTAAATCAAGCCATCAAGCTAAATTTGACTTATTAGGTGAATTACAGAACTTATTTGTTAAAATTCCCCTATTACAAGCCATGAAGGATACATTGACTATGCAAAGGCTCTTAGGGAATATTATTCAAAGAAACTTGCAAAGAAATCCAAAGACCCCCTTACTATTAATGTCATGGGAAAATTATCAGATTTTATGATGGGAAAGTCAATGCCTGTAAAGTATGGAGATCTAGGGAACCCAATTATGACAGTACAAATTAATGGGTTAGAGATTCTGAATGTGTTGGTAGACCTGGGTGTTGCCATCAATGTTATCACCACTCAAACTATGCATACATTAGGTCTTCGTAACTTGAAACATACACCTATAGTATTAGAACTACCAGATCGATCTATAGTAAAACCAATAGGGAATTTAGAAGACGTAACAATTTCAGTGGATTCATGGCACTATCCCATAGATTTCCTTGTCTTACATACGTAATCTTCGGTTCACAGTCATCCCCTAATTTTAGGTAGGCCATGGCTGGCTACTACAGATGCTTACATTGGGTGTTGTTCAGGGCATATGGTTATTTCAAATGGGAAAAACACTAAGAATTTAGTGCTATACCCACCTGCAGAATCAAACCCATCCACAAAACCAACAGGTTGCAAGAAAATTTTACCTAGGAAGGAGCCTGAAACGAAAAATGAGGAATTAAGACCATTCCTTACTATTGGGTATGCCCTCCAGTTAAAGATGGAATCAGAGGATGATGTAATCACCTCCTTTATGGATGATCCTTGCTTTGTTTCGGAGCCAAATCAACAAATCCTAGAATCTATCCTAAGCTATGAAACACAAGAAACCATTCAAACAGCAGAGGGATTAGAGGAGCTACTTGTTGATGCACCCCATGGAAGTATCCCAGTGGAATTAGAACCAGGAAATACCCTGAACATTAAACCAGTCCTGTTAGAATCCCAGAAGAAACAACTTGTAGATGTTCTTTGAAAACATAAAGAAGCCTTCACCTGGGATTACTCAGGCATGAAGGGGATTCCTACTAATTTATGTACCCATCATATATATATTAAGGAGATTGTCGTCCTGTGAGACAACCTCAGAGAAGGATGAACCCTGCATTGAAAAATGTTGTGAAAGAAGAACTTCAAAAATTACTGGACATAGGTTTTATTTACCCCATTTCAGATAGCCAATGGGTTTCTCCATTAGTAATGGTCCCTAAGAAAAATAGTAAATGGTGGATACGTGTGGATTATAGAGAATTAAATAAGGCAACGCAGAAAGATCATTTTCCTTTACCATTTATTTACCAAGTTCTAGACACATTGGCTGGAAAAAAGTTCTTCTCCTTCCTAGATGGATTTAGTGGGTATAACCAGATCTAGATAGCTCTAGAAGATCAAGAAAAAACCACTTTCACATGCCCCTGGGGAAAATTCGCATACCGGGTCCTTCCTTTTGGCCTATGTAATGCCCCTGCAACATTCCAAAGGGAAATTTTGGGGATATTCTTTGATTTGGTGGATGATAGTTTTGAAATTTACATGGATGGCTTTACTCCATATGGGGATTCATTTGTAGAAGGGCTGAAAAATTTAGAGAAAGTTCTTGAAAGGTGCATACAGGTGTGTGTCTCCTTAAGTACAGTAAAATTCCATATGATGATGGAGGAAGGAATTGTTCTAGGACATTTTCTCTTGGCTTAAGGAATCCAGATGGACCCAGCTAAAAGAAAAGTAATTTTACACTTTCCAATACCTAAAACACCCATGTAGGTACGCAACTTTATTGGTTGTGCTGGTTATTACAGGCGCTTTATAGAAAATTTTGCTAAAGTAAAACATCCACTTTTCAATTGTTGACAAAACATTCAGATTTTGTGTGGATAGACAATTGTGAGGTAGCCTTCACGAAAATCAAGGAATTGGTCTGTAGTGCTCCGATCCTTAGAGGGCCAAACTAGGCATTACCTTTTCATATTCACACGAATGCTTCCCAAATAGGGTTGGTATAGTATTAGGATAGCAAGAGGATAGGGTACCATACGCAGCTTACTAGGTTAGTAAGAATTTGGCCCCTGCAGAATTAAATTACACACTAATTAAGAAAGAGTTCGTTGCTATCATCTACGCCATCAAAAAAATTTAGCATTACATTACCGAGTATCCTACCTTTGAACAAACTGATCATGCAACTATCAGGTATTTAATGAATAAACTGGTTACCCTTATTCGCATTACAAGATGGTTTTTGCTACTACAAGAATTTGACATTACTATAGTAGATAAACTAGGGAAGGACAATGTGGTTTCAGATTTCCTGTCTAGGATAGAAAATGATGGCAAGAATACACCAATTGAAGATAATTTTCCAAATGAACATCTTTTTGCAGTTTTTGTTAACACTCTGTGGTATGCAGATATTGCTAATTATCTTGCTATAGGGAAGGTGGCGCATCATTTGTCATATAAGGATCAAAGCAAGATTATTCATCATGGTACCCGATATTCATGGATGGCAGGGTATCTCTTTCATACAAGGGTTGATCAACAGATTTGGCGTTGTGTGGTAGAAGATGACATCTATGAGATATTAAAGGTTGCCCATGATGGACCCTATGGAGGACATTTTGTAGATAAGAGAACAGGCCACAAAGTCCTGCAAATGGGATACTAATGGCCTTTCATATTTTGGGATGCTCGGGATTATGTTTGTAGATGTGATAGTTGCCAACGGATGGGACAACCCAGGAAAGTAGATGAAATGCCTCTATAGCCCCAGATAGTCCTTGAACCTTTCGAGAAATGGGTCATCAACTTTGTTGGGCCTTTCAACCCACCTTCTCATCAGAAAGCTTACATCTTGGTCTACACTGATTATGTGACTAAATGGGTGGAAGCTGGATCGGAATAGAGAAATTAGTGGCAGACTTTCTTTTTGAAAAAATCTTTGCTCGATATGGTACCCTAAGGGAAATTTTGTCAAATGGAGGAGCGCAGTTCACATCTCACATTATAGAGAAGTTGATGTAGAAATACAGGGTTAAAAATAGAGTGACAATCCCTTATCAGCCCCAGGTGAATGGACAAGTAGAAAGCACGAACAAGATAATGGAAAATATCTTGACAAAAACAATAACAAGTCATCACTAAGACTAGGCACTGAAACTTCCAGAAGCTTTATGGGCATATAGAACAAGATGGCGGAACACAACCAAGTTTTCTCCATTTGAGTTAGTCTATGGGAAATCCCCCTTGTTTCCATTAGAATTTGAGATCAGTACGCTCAAAATAGCTTTAGAAGTAGGTCTAGACCTATCAGAAGCACAAAAACATTGACTGGAACAACTGAATGAGTTAGATGAGATTTGATCAGTAGTTGTCCAGAAAACTATTATTGTTTAACAGCAAAAAATGAAATGGCATGATAAATTTATCAAGAGCAAGGTGTTTCATGTGGGGGATTGGGCATTGCTTTATGACTCCCGATTTAAATATTTTAAGGGCAAGCTTCACACTCGTTATTCGATGTAGTGTTCGACAATGGAATGGCTAGATTAATTATAATAGATGGGAATCATACTTTGTTTTTAGTAAATGGACACTGTCTAAAGCTATACCACCACCCAGCCTCCAGAGATGACTTTGTCAAACATATTTCTAATTCATCTAGTTTAATGGTTGTTGGTATAAAGGACACTCTCACTTTTCTCTAAAAGAATAAAAAATAATAAACAAATAAAATAAAAGAAAATATAAACATAAATAAATATAAATTATATATATATATATATATATATATATATATATATATATATATATATATATAATATATATACACTGTTATTACTTGTTTGTGTTTTACAGGAATAACAAAGGAATATGGCCAGGAGAAATGTAACACTCGACATTGTTACTCCACCAATGCTGCTATCAAGTCATTGTTGTTACTCCACTGGTGCTATTACACCACTGGTGTTGTTACTCCGTAACTGTTGTTACTCCGTCGATGTTGTTAATCCACAACTGCTATTACTCCGTCGGTGTTGTTACTTTGCAATTGTTGTTACTTCGCTAGTGTTGTTACTCCGTAATTGTTGTTACTCTACTGGTGTTGTCACTCTACAACTGTTGTTACTCTGCCGGTGTTGTTACTCCACAACTGTTGTTACTTTGTCAGTGCTATTACTCCGCAACTGTTGTTACTCCACAACTACCATTACTCCTCCAGTGTTGTTACTCTGTAACTGTTGTTACTCCGTCGTTGTTGTACTCTATCATTTTTGTTACTCACTGTTGCTGTTACTCCCTGTTGCTATTACTCTTCGTTGCTGTTACTCCCTATTGCTATTACTCTGTCAAACATTTTTCTATTACTCCACCACAAGGTAGGTCCCTAGGTATGTCTCCACTGACTTTTATGGATTTAATTAACATATTCTGAAAAGGCACTAATACATGCAGCGGATGGTTGGTAATTAAGTTGGGGGGGGGGGGGGGGGGGGGGACTCCACAAATTAAACAATGGCGTACCATGAAAATGTGTTCATGTCATACGATACACACCAAACTAAATCTAATGATTACAGTACTTTGTAATCATGACCTTGATGCATTGGAATGCATATGCGTACACAAAGAGTCATAACCAATCACCTCCCCAACATGGTGCATTAAACCACTGGAAATATCCAACCATACTGTTATGACTCACCATCATTCTCTGAGATTTCTCAAACGTACCAGTATTGTTCCATCTTCTTTTTCCCCAAGGTGACCATGATGTTATTGCCAACGCCAATGTTTTCGGTCCCTATCATTCTCCCCTACCAGCCAACTATATTCATCGTGCTGATCCCACCTCTACAACGATAGGTGGACGATCTGTTCGGCATGAACCAGAAAATACAACAGGAGTTCGAAACAATCAGGAGGTATGGCAGGTCTTTGAGAATGTAGGTTGGAACATCTACTTTGATAGGTTGGGAGGATTGAATGAAGAAGTTGTGGCAGAATTCGCACTCAACTTGGGAGATGAATGCTCTCGAGTCCACGAGATAGAAGTCCCTATTACAGAGGAACCCATTACAGAAGTTAGCGGGCTCCCTCAAAATGGACAACGGTGGTTTTCAAGAAGGACTTTCCTGGAGTTTCCTGAAGCCTTTTTGCAAGCAGGAGAAAGCATCGTGCAGAAGGGTCGAGGATACGACTGAAACTCGTTACCACATCCATGGGGAGGGGTAGTGGAGTTTGTCATAAAATATATAACTTGTGAGGGGAGATACTCCACTATATTCAAATATCATCTCTGAATATTAGTTCACCTCCAATCCCCCCAAGCAGAGGCCTTTTCACTAAATGTGCCTTATTTCTTTCTGAGAAGTCTATAGCTAATGGCACATTTGGTTCAAAGTTCATGACAGGTGATGGAAGTCATTACCCACCATGGGATGGTCGAGCTGTTGGTGATGAATGCAATTAGACAGATCCTGATCCCGTGGGAACTATTTTGGGATTCCACGGAGGAAGAGATACCAGCTGCTGTGGTTGCCAGGGAAGATGAACCAAAAGCAATGGAGGAAGAATATGCAAGGGAGATGACTATGTCGACCAAGAGGAGCCGGAGGAGATGGAGATGGAAACCAAAGATCCTGAAGAAGAGGTTGCTCCCCAAGAGGAAGCTAAAACTGTAGAACCAATGGAAGACATAGGAGTTGACATAGAAAGACCCACTAGTACCACATCCGAGGTTGTTCCACAAGAGCCAGCCTCGACTCTGGGGCTAGCAGAGAAAATTGATAGCATGAAAACAACAAAGGAAGTACCAATCAATATTACACAAGATCTCCTGCCACCGTGGAGCCAATAGAGGAGGAAAACCTAAACGAAGAAGAGGTCATGACCATCCCAACCACAGGACCAATGGAAGAGGAGGAACTAAGGTAAGAAGAGCTCAGAGTTGAGAAAACTATGGAACCTATGGAGGACTCTCTGGGGGAACTAGGGCATGAGGCTGTCGCTATCCCACAAGAACCAGCAACAACCTCGAGACCGAACACCGAAGATCCCTACCAGTTCTCCTTTTTATCTTCTATTCCAAGAGGAGCAAGAGTATCTCATTTCCCTCGACGCACAAAAGAAGATCTCACCATTCCTCTTGCTTTGAATTTATCACAAAGACCACAACTGGGTGGGGTAGATGCTACCCAAGTAACAGACACGTCAAAACCTACAAAGATAGAAGAGGCAGAGGTCCCTAAGGTAGGGGAACTAGGAGGGGTTCGAGTAGACACATTAATAGGAGAGCATCTTGCAAGGGCACCACTAGTTGTGGTGAGTACACAACAAAGAGAAGCAGATGTTTGTGAAGAGCAGGGACCAAGCGGAGTGGTCTAGACAAATGAGACAGTGGTAAAGCCAGGCAAGAAGGTTGTGAAGCAAGAAATAATCGAAGAAGAACGAGCAGTGGAGAAAAACCCAATAGTCAGCATAGCAGAAGCTATCTCGGTGGATTTACCTCCAGCCGCCGACATTGAGGAAATTTTGGTTAAGCAAGAATGGGTGGAACTGTGTGAACAAAAAAGACTCCCTGTCAAACAAGGATACCAACTGCAATTTAAAGAAATAATGTGGCTTAAGAATGAGGTCAGGAAACTAAGGAAATAGGTACACAAATTTCAGAAGTGGATGAAGAAATACAAGCGGCAGGCTAAAAAGACCAATGCGACATTAGTAGAAGAAAAGACTCTGGTGGACTAGATAGCGACAACTTTTGCTGCCACTCAAATAGACCCGGTCGAGTTACTGTTTGAAGACTGGGAATATGCCCTAACAACCGATGTGCAGACTTGGAAATCCACTGTAGCTCGGTATCAAAATGAGGTTAGAAGAACCCAGGAAAGAGCCTCCACAACCATTTTTTAATATGTGGAGCACATAGATGTCATGAGATTGAGGCATGTGAAGCAGCAACTCAAAATGGAGTAGCTAGAAAAGCAAGTGGCAGCGCTGAAAACTGATAAGGAGCAGATGTTTAACTTGGTGCAAGATGTGATGGCATGTCACCCCCCTACTTCCTATTTTTCTTTATTCTTGCATGAATGTTTTCTTTTATTCTACATGGAGAGCATCAAGAACAAGATTAGTTATGAAATAGAGGATGGTGTACAATTCCTCCGCATAATGAGGAACCATGACGTGCCAACTCAGCATTTGATGTGTGAGTTTTACATGCATGCGTATCTACTTCGTATGGACAAAGAATTTAACCCAGCCCCATATGTGGGGGACATTCATTTAAGGGCTCTCACATCTTACACTTTTAATCAGATCAGCTGGAAGAAGGATTTTAATACATTTGAGTCCAATCAGGTTACAAAGCCATTTATAGTAATAGGAGAACATGAAAGGTCAATCACCATGTTCACTAAACACAACACCTTTTTGGGAATTGAGGGAAACAAGGAAAGAATGCTAAGGACACAAAAATGGTGCCTTGATCTTTGTGTCAAACAATTAGTCACATTTCAAGATGAAGCCCTTGATTGCTGTTAGAAAACGTGGATGATGTCACCTATAGCTGTCCAAAACAGGGAACCATTTAGAGCATCGAATTTTTCATGAGCATTGACCAGAGTGCCTAAGTATGTGGCATGTGTCAAAACATGCAGGGTCTTGTTCCCCACTATCTAGTTGCAAGTGGAAAATTGCACCCCAGCATATAATGTTCTGGGTGATTGGTGGAAGGAATTCCTCATCCTAGAAGGTTTTAAATTTCTAGGGACAGAGATGGCCGAAGAATATGATCTCTCTCAGCTCCAGGAAGCAAACAGTTTGCAAAACCCAAACATGCGGAGGCGGCAAACTACATGAGGACATGCATAAGGTTATTTAGGGGGAGATTTTGGGCACCAAATCAAGCTATCTTTATGTTGCATTTCCATTCCTCTTTTTGACCTTTTCGCACTTATTCACCTATGTTTACTATGCTAAATCCACAAGGTAATTACCCCTTTTTCTGTATGTTGGAATATTTTATTAATGAAGTAAAGTCGCGGGGTTTTACCTATTCATAACACTAAAACGTATGTTTGACTGCAACTTTAGGAGAATAGGTACCAATCTTGTGGCTTACCACAGCAGATCCGCAATTCACAGCAACGACCAGCCATAAGGAAGTCGTGTCGCTGGAGTCACAGATCCCTGAACCATTCTTGGACCATTCGATGATCTTTTTTATCTGGTGTTGGTGTCGTTCCAAACTGATGTATATTTTTGGGTATACAGCTAATAGGTTTTAGGGAAAGATGTTGTTCTCCCTTACTATCTATAAAAGACAAGTTATTCCTATAAATGGGGGACTACTCATCAATATTGTGATAGCTCTTTCAAGATTAATAAAATATCATCTATTGTGTTGCTCCACTCTTCGCTATGATTAACGCAGCCCTGATTACAAAGTTGGGCCCGCTCTTCTAATCAGGTGTTGCATATTTCTGTGTGTGTTTTTTATTATTTCATAGTTGCTATTAAAACTTGTTAATTCTTGTAATTGCTTTTCCTAAGTACTGTAGCAAGTCCAGTTCTACAGCAATGTTTTGAATATTAACCATGAACCCTTGGTCAATGACGGATGGTAATCTTTCCCCTGCATATACCTTGCATGTTGCCTTGAAAGGATATGCACCTGGATTGATAAATTAATGTAGGAAAAAGGGTGAATAGATTGTTCATACCTAGGCCCCAACACAGATATTGCACATGCAGTAGAAGTAATGAGTAGGTTTGTGTCAAAACAAGGGAAGGAGAATTGGACAACACTGAAGCAGATTTTTTTTGGTTGATAAAAGGTGTCATTTAAAACTCATAATTACCCCACATTAATCATCAACTCAGGAAAGTCCTTTTATTCCAAGAGTGTACACAATATGTGCATGCTATGAATCCAGAGAGTAATGTTTGATAAAATGAAGTATAAACCTTTGATACAAGAGTAAACGGATGCATTTATAAAGCTCAAATTACAATTATTAAAGGAAATATGGCATCTAAGCCTCAAGAATCAATCCTATATTGAAATCGTAATCAAATCTCACACAAGCAATTCAATTAACAATAGCATCAGTCGAGAGCATAGTAGCAATAACCAATCTCTTCTTAGCTAATTCAATCTAAATCATACTCAATCTCTACGAAACAATTCAAATGGAAATGATATCAATATGAGGGTTCAATAGCGATAACAAAACTCTTACATCTGATTAAATCAATATGATTCACTATCTAAATAATTTAATCTACAATGAGCGTAAATCAAATCAAATGATAGTGCTATAAAACATGTAAAGAAATTCTACTACTTCAATACAGGAAAGTGGTAAATAGAGAATAAGATAAACTCATAGAAAATGGGAAAATTAACAAACCAATCAAACCTGCGAGAATCAGAAATATATAACACAAGGAAGCAATTTAATCCACCAGAGGTCGAGCCCTTAGCCACCAGTGAACATTGCTGAGCTACTTCAGAGCATACGAATGAACAACAACTTCAATTATATATTAATCATTGAACTTAAGTAGCATTAAAATACGGTTGTGTTCTCCAACAACACGAGTCTATAAATTAAAATTACAATTTAAAATAACATATATTCATCCCCTTTCCTCCTACAATAGTTTTCTTTTATAGTCAAAAAGAGGTAAGGGATTCACAACTGAATGCTATCTTCAGACACCCTTCCTATTTAGTGTTGATCCTCCTAATTCATACTTTGATCTGTCCACAACCAATGTGCCCCCATTCATCCTTTGCTGGTTTATGTTGTTCCATCGCTAGGGATCAATAACTGTTCCTTTTGTCATTTTCCTGCATAAAGAGGTGTAAAAGTTAGTTATGATAGCTAAATCTTAACTGCGAGTAGTTCATCCATTTCTTATCATAATCCATCAATATGTTAGCATATTAAGATATGAAAGAGATAATAAAAGAGGAAAAAGGTGATAGAATTAAGAGTATATACATACCCATTTTGTAACTCAACATACTCCCCTACTTACCCTATTTCATGTCCTTATGAAAGGTAAGTAGTTCTTATGCATTGCAGTTAAAGAGTAGGCTAGAGAGGGAGCATCAAAAATTGGTCTAAAACCATGATGTTGAGCCAGGAGCACAAAGGCGGGCCCTTCCTTTCCTTCAGGAATTTCGTAAATAGCCCGATAACCTTCAGAGGAATACCAAATAATGGGGCTCCAAAACTGACATCCTAAAAAATAAGGTCCTTCTCTCAAAATAATATTGCTATAGGTAACCAAATGGGTCACAGGTCCTTTAAAATTTTTGTAATTAATTGCTTCCCTATCCTGCACACTACTACTGGAGACTATCCACCTGAGCTTGGATGCAGCCAAAGAGCTTTCTTCAACTCTGAATATTTCTATTGGGAAATGATTTCTTATTCAAGTCATTCCAACACGAGCTAAGCTTGTGCTAATTCTTCCTGAAGATTAAGTATAATGGGGTCATGGTGTGTCATGATGTCTTTGGCTTGTACTCCTATCTGAGTGCTTATGCTATGAGAAGGGATGTCTTATGTCTGTATGTCTTTATTATGGGAGGTCAAAACCTCCATCTAAGTAGTTTCATCTACTAAATCTGCATGTTGTTCCTATTGGGTGATGACTGTTTGAGTAGGTATGGCCTTAGTTTGAGTTCTTGTAGCCCTACCTTCATATAATTCTATTTGCACGACCACATTTACTATCTCTGGGGTATTGTTCGAAACCTTTCCCATTGTGATTTATTTTATTTTTCTTCAAAGCCTCTTAACTGTCTTGCGAAGCTTCTGGTGTTTTTTTCTTAGCTTCTTCAATTTGGCTCTATACCATTTCGGAGGAGTAACTGTTCTACTGATAGTCTCGTTAATGGCTTCTATCTCTAAAGGGCCTGGTAGTTCACCCTAGCTTTATTCCAATAAGACCATGTCTCCACATTGATTATTAGATTCCTGAATAATCTCTGTCTCTGCCTCTTCTTCTTGGCCTATGTTTTCTGTGTTTAGGCCTTCATGGTTGTTTTCCACTGGGAGCATGTCACGAGATTGGTTCTTTAATTCCTGAATGGCCTCTTCATCTATTTCTACTTCGCGGCTTGTATCTTTTGAGGGAGATAGTATTTTGGTATGGCCAGAATTCCCAGGAGATTGGGTTTCTCCTAAGTTAAGATTGAGCAGTCCTTCAAGCTGCATGTAGACATCCATGTTGGCTAGGACCTGGGCCATCTCGAAATCGTGCAACATATCATCTTGGGGACTCATATTTGGTGTTGGAGGATGTCCTAATTTATTTCTTAGTTCATCTTCAGAATTCCCTGCTCCTTCCTCAAGTTCAAATTCAGGGTTATCTTGTCCTTCTAAATCTAGTGGCAATTATTGTTCACTTACTAGGCTGGATAGTTCTATGGGTTGACTAGCGTTGCCTTGAGGATTTTTAGACGCTCCCTATTTTAACTTCAACCTTGTGGATCATCTGCATTTCTAAGGTATGCTTCCTGAAAGGGTAGTCCTCTTCCTTTTTGGTCCAGGGTTAGGTGCTGGCAGGGCTTCACCTCTTTTGAGGGCCAATATTAGATCATCCCAAGTTGATTGTTGTTGGGAAAGGTTATGGCTAACTATTAACCTGATCAGACAATGGTGGCTAACTACTTTTTCTATGTGTTGGGACAATCTCAGCCTCTTGGCAGTGTCATGCAGTAATGAATTCAATAGTGCAGGAAAATTAATAGAGCATTTTTTTTTTAAACTACTAAAAGTTTGAGTTGTCTTGGCCTTACCACATCTTTATGCCGATCGCAGGTAATATAGTTCTAGACAATTTTTGCAAATTCTCCCCATGGCTCTCCAAGAGAATATGGTTGAATTCCTTTTCCCTTCTTGATTAGCTCTTGTCCTTCGTCCCTAGAAGCCTCTATAGTGTCATGCAGCTTTAGTCGCTTGCCAGCCCATACTGGTCCTTTTGCCAGCAACCCAGACACTTTTTCTATCACAACGTCTATTACAATGATTTTTCTACCTCTTACCACAGATTGTCCATTCTGTAGATGCTGTAAAAATTTGATGGTGATTACCTTATTGGGGGGTTGAAATCTTGTAAAATATGTTGTCCATCCTGCGCAGGCTAGAATTTCCCTGGCTTCATCGGAAATGGCCAGTGTTAAAGGTTCTCGGCACACTTTTCTTCCTCCCATTATGCTTGAATTCTCCAAATGATTAGTTTAGTGGGGAAAGCATAGCAACGAACAGAGACAAGAGATGGAACAGAAAATGGTTGTAATGGCTCTATCAGATCGCCTACAACTGAATGAATGAAAGGATAACGCGCTGGCAGTGAAGTATAGGGGTGATGGATTGGATAATGAAAGTGGAAAGGTACGCATATTAATGAAAGGATCATAAATGATATTGGAGTGATGAAAACAAGGCGTGTAACGAGAACTATCAATAAGTGACTAAATGTCGTGAGATGATGTGATAAAGAAAAAGGATAGCATATGTAGGAAATAATACTTTACTGTCATTATTCCAATTAAAACTATTGTGACTGATTTTAAAAGATTAACTCATGCATAAAGGTTCAAGGTAATTTAGGGACATAATCTCTCCATAGAAAATATAAAAACATAAGAAGAGGGCGTTATAATAATTATTGATGTAGAAAATAAAACTTCAATACCATCAGCAGAGCTTCTGTTGCCTGCAGGCATCCATAGCCTCGACAGAGTTGCTTTCTAACCCGTGGGAACCATGGTCCTCTATGTATAATTGGGGAAGTCAATTATGATGTCCATATTAGAGACCAATGTGTTGGCATGGTAACCAGATGAACGCATTTCCATTCACTGGTAAGTAGAAGAACTGGTCAGGTCAGCTTGTGATGAGACCTCCTATTCCAAGGACTTTATTTCTTGATGCATCAATTATATCATATCCCTAGTGTGGTGGCCATAGTGGGAATGCCACTTGGCTCCTTCCTTATGATCATGGTAGGCTGGCTCGTGTTGAGACCCCTTATTCTCCATATTTGGAAAAAAAATTATACAATTGTTAGTGAATATATGTATATATACTATTATTATTTAAACACTCTCCATTTTATATATAGAGGGTGGCTCAAAACTCCTTAAGAGTAGGGATGGTAGAAGAAGTTTGAACATATCAATAGAAAAAAAATATGTCCATAATCTTATTGATAATAAATAGAGAGAGTTATACAGGACAGGGGAGAACTAGCATGGTATAGATAATCAATCAGTTTGATTTATAGTGGAAATGAGGACAGTGAAGTGATATATATAATTATGTCCTTTCTTTATTGATCATCACAAAGAAACCTTGTTAAAGATGATAATATTCAAAATATTTTCCTGTTCCAGTAGACTCCATACTTGTTGTCCTTAAATATGTATTGTACTTTTTATGCCATAAAGAGGATCATAAAGAGTGAATTGGGATGGTCTAGGGATGATCATGCAAGGGAGAGAAAGGGTGTTCTCAAAGATATTCACAAGTTGTTCCCTGAAGGGAATAGCAAAAGAAAACCTACACAAAAAGTGTCATTCCCTATTGGGAACAACAAACAAAAACACACAAAAAAAGTGTTGTTCCTTATAGGGCACAGTAGGTGTCCACTACAGGGAACATCAAAGAAAAAATAAACACACAAAGTGTTGTTCCCTATAGGGAACAACAGTTGTTCCCTGTAGGGAATAGCAAAGAGAATACACACGAAAATTGTTGTTCCCTA
>APFE031351784.1:0-10001 GCA_000404065.3 Pinus taeda | reverse complement strand
ACTATTTTTTGCCTCTGAAATAACTTCCCCAGCCTTTGCAGAGCTCCTTGCATCACGCTTTGCATAGAGCTTACGCTGGCACTCTGGAGATTTTGGCCTTACTTCCTTCGACTCTTCTGGGAATTGAAAATCTTCCTCTCGGAATGCTACTTCTCTCCTCTTTCACTTGCTACTCACCCTCTGACTCTATCTTCTCTGTTGAGCTGTTGTTACTGAGAAAATCGAATTGCCTAGGCAACTGAGTATCTACACTAGATGATTTCTCCATCACCACATCGACTTCCTTTTATAATGCATTGTTGGAGTACCAATGGCCAAGATTAAAACTTAATCAATGGCTAAGATCATTTCTGGATAGATCCGAGTGAGTTTCCAGATGATTCTCACCTTATCTCAATTAATGCTGATTAATTAACCATATTCCCTAAGTTTAGACTTAGGAATTTCCAGCAACAATTTCTGGCTTTTGGAGATCTCATGTATTCTAGCCTCTCCACAAAATTTCAAGGCTAGAACACATCCGTTGCTACAAAACTAATAGGACACAATTTGTTGTAGAAGAAAAGCCACACAAATATCTAACTCTGTTATGGCAGAGTATTGATCACCGGTTTATGCTTGTTTGTCAAAGGACTCTCGCATTAACAATGTACACAAAGGGTCGTGACTATCAATTGGAGATCAAGATTATTTATTATATTCAACAGAGGGCCGAGTTTAGTAAGGAAAGCTGAGTTGTTGTCGTGTTGCTCCTTCCTTCTTTCCAGATCAAGCAATTTTTTCAAAAGATCGAATGCATAACTTACCTAGGGCCAAGAGAAACGTTTTGGGTGGACCATCGTTGTTCTAGAAGGCATTATTTTAATTGGAGGACAAGTGTGTTGGCAGTTAGAAAGGAGTCGAGATTAATTTTTTTTTTGTAAGCTACAAAAGGATCTATTCTATTATAGGCAATTTAAGAAAAAATATGTACATGCAGAAGGAGATCTCAACCTGCCCCGAGGGGAAACCGAGTCTATTGATCCCTATTAGTCTGGGGACAACAATCCAAAAACTTGTATATATGCACTACCAGGTCCATAATAAGTAACTTACTGCACTTAATTGTGGCATTATGGTACTGCCTACATTCAGCAATATAATTTTGCTTCATACATCCTTGTGACTGTTTAAGAACATTAAAAAAAAAACAAGTTCTCTTAACGATTGACAAAAGGATTGAATAGAAAACAAAAAATACGGACTCATTCTACCATGACCTCCGACTTGATTCCCTCCTTGCGTTGCCTGTTAATTATCTTTTTTCAGCATCGTTTGAATTCCCTCGAACCTGGTATCCTGCATCTGGATAGCAACCTGAAGATTTTTCATCTCCCTTCTTAGATTTGGGACTCCTTGAGCCATTTCAGTCATCTCTATTGCTACCTGTTCCATGGCTTTTGCTATTAGCCTTTTCACTACCCAGTAGACATGCAATGCTTGTTTATACAAGGATAACCGACCCCTTGTGTTTCTTGGGTTAGGTAATAGGATGCTCTAGTCCTCCATTTCAGGGTCAGAGGCTTCCTGCAACACATTATTCTCCAACTCCTGGATAATTCTTCTGATTTCCTCGTTCGTCCCTTCATTATACGCCTTTTCCGCGTCCTGAGCCATCTGCTCAGTTGTTCTGCGTCCTCGTTTTTGGCGAGTTGGCTGTTGCATCTCAGCTTCACTATCATCATCTTGCCAGCTTCTTCCCCGGCCCCTGCGACCTCTACCTTTGCTTCTATGGGAGGGTCTTCCTCTGTTGGTTCTCCGACTGCCTTGTCCTACCTCAACCGTCGCTTTTCCCCTCTGATCTTCTCTGCCACCTTCCATTACTACCTCATCTCGACCTTCTTCTTCTACCGACTGTTCCTTCTCCTGATTATTCGCCCTTCCCTCTCTTCCACTGGTTGTCATATGTTTTTTAGCTTCCTGGGGATGACCCCGCTCCTCAGTTCTTAGCCTATCTTGCTCCTTATCATTTTGAGCTTCCTTCTTATCTTTGTCCTGGCCCAATTGGCTCCCTTTCTCCTCTATATTTTCTCCCACCCTCCTCCTTCTCTGCGCCATTGTCTCCTGCCCTTTCCTGCGTCTGATACCCTGTTTATTTTTACTCTTATTCCCCGTCCTCACTGCTTTTCTAATTCCCTGGTTGTCTTTTGCTTTGCGATTGTCGGCTCCTAAATAATTACCTTTACCTGTCCTACACTTCTCCGTCCCACCTTCTCCAACATTCTCCCCTGCTCTCGCTATTATTTCTTCTCCTCCACGCCTCAGTTTTCGACCACCTCTGCATGCCGGCTCTGCATACCTGGGGTTGATTAATTCAGGGGGTGGCTTGGGCTTCCACGTCCTGCTTGCCATCATTTCTTCGCATCGTGTCCTTTCCTTCGCCCCAGTTGAGCCTTGATCGAGGTCATGTTGTGTCATCATTGTCCTGTTTTATGATTTGATTTAAATTTTCCCATCTTGTTGCTGCCAAGTGGTTTGACCAGATGCTATCCAATTTCCCATTTGGTTCATTACATCCCTAGTTGGCGAGGTAATCCGCTGCTTTATTACCTTCTCGCCTAACATGGTGGGTGATCCTATAATTATTAGCTTCATGATTTCTGCCAGGTCCTGGATTAGACTCGCCGTCCTCCAGCTCTTTGCTACCTTATCCCATTCCTTTCCATTATTTAATTTTCTGATGGTCTCTATGACTAGATTGGAGTCGCCTTCTATTTCTAGCTTCCTATATCCATTTCTTATTGCAACTCTGATTCCTTGATAGGCAACCATGAATTCCGCTTCATTGTTACTCATTATCCCTCCCCTCTCTGCATAAATCCACCTGGTTAGACCTTGGCTATCTCTGAAGATTCCTCTGAATCCTGCTGGCCCTGGGTTACCTTTGGAAGCCCCGTCAAAGTTTAATTTGATGAAGCCCTCCTAAGGATGAGTAAACACAGCAGGACTTTGGTTCGGCATGCTCTGAGCTTTTTGCTTCTGCAGGTACACCATTCCTTGTTCCAGGTTTAGCTTAATTAAGATTTGATTTTCCTCCAAAGTAGTTTTCCAGACCTCCTGGTCCCAAACTTATGATAGGATAGTTTCCCTTATAAGACTTTGAGTTCTTTTCCATACCTGCTCCGGGGGGGTTGCTTTTATTTTGAAATACTCTTTTGTTTCTCTCTTTCCAGATATGCCATATGTTGAAGCCTGCTACTAAATTCCAAGCTCTCCTCACTATTGGGGTTTGAAATTGACCTTTCCCCCATTGTAAAATAGTTTGTTTTATGCTCTGAGGGTCTCGGCTTGTCCTTCCGAAGAGGATTCTTGTTTCTTCCCATTGTTGCTGAGCTACTGGGCATGAGTTTAAGATATGCTCCTGGGTTTCTAGATTTTGTTCACATAAGCTGCATCTGGGTGGTCCTAGGAAGCCTCTTTTCTGAATTTGATCCCAGGTTAGTATGCATCCTCTTCCCACTAGCCAGGCAAACATTGTAACTTTGGCCACCATCTATTCCTCCATAGCTGTTTCCAGTCTTGTAGCTGTTCTTCTCGCTCTTGTTTGGTCTTTAATAAGTATGCCTCCTTAACCGTAAAGGTACCTCTTGAAGATCTTCCCCATCTAAGAATGTCTGGCTCTGTTCTAGTTTTAATTCTTCTTGAGTCCATCTCTTTGACTAGCTTCTCTTTGAGAGCCTCATTAATGTTATTGTCCCATTCCTCTGGTTCCTTCCATTCTCTCCAAGTTTCGCTATCTCTTCCTTCCCTCCAATAGTCACTTACATAGTTTAGACCTTTGGCTTTGGCTTCCCTGCATGCGATTAACATGTCTTGAAGTTCCACCATTTTTCCCCGTTGCTGCCAGGCCTCCTCCCAGAATTTAGCTATCCTTCCATTTCTTATTTCCCAAAAAACATACTTGTTTATGATATCCCTGTTTTGACTTGCCAAATCCCATATCGTGGATCCTTTTGGCATCTCCTCCTTTCTCAAAATCTCTTCAGCAGTTGCAGGCATGTTGTATTTTTGAGTCCATATTTTTTTCCATAAATCATCGCCTCCTTGCATCCAGCGCCACCACAACTTTGCTCCGAGGATCTGGTTTAGTGTAAGAGGATCTCTAAGACCAAGTCCCCCTTCCTCTTTTGTTTTTATTAAACTGTGCCAGGAAGATAGGGCCCATTTCTTCTGTTGTTTCGGTCCTCCCCATAAAAATTTTCTAAAAATCTCAACCATTTTATTACATACCCCTTTGGCAACGGCCATTACCGATAGTGGATAAATGGGGATCGATTGGAGGACTGATTTCAGGGGCACAAGTCTTGCTGTTATATTCAGAGACTTGAAAGCCCAATTGGCTAATCTATTCTTAAGTTTCTCTAGGGTAGGCTGCTAGTTAGCTATTCTCAGAGGATTGACAGCTAGTAGCGTGCCCAAGTATTTTGTGGGGAATTCTCCCCTTCTGAATCCCAGAGTCCTTGTCAGGTGCCCTTTAACCAATTCAAGGGCGTTGAAGATGAAGGTGTTTGATTTGTCCTTGTTGACTTCAGTGCCTGAGGCTTCCATAAATACCTCCAGTATCCCTTTTACCCTTTTAACTTCTCTCAGGGAAGTAGTACAAAAAAGCATGATATCGTCCACGAATTGTTGATGAGTTACAGGAAGATTGTTGCCCCATGGTCTCAGACCTTTTATTTTCCTTTCTCTCAGCTCTTTTTTGAAGTATCTTCCCAACCCTTCAGTTGCTATGATGAATAGAAATGGCGATATGGGGCTGCCTTGGCGTAATCCTCTTGTGGCATTAAAAGTCGAAGTTGGAGTCCCATTCAAAAGGATAGAATAATTTGGTGTAGAAATCATGCTGCGTATCCAACTCACCCATCTGTTGCAGAACCCAAAAGCCTGTAGAATTGACTCTAGATAGTTCCAATTTAGGCGATCATAGGCTTTTGAGAGATCCAGTTTTATCATCATTCCTAGTTCCTTTTTTTGTTTCAGGATGTGAATAACTTCTTGGGATACTACCAAACCATCTAAGGTCTGTCTCCCTTCCACAAACCCTGTTTGTTCAGGGGAGATTATATTGGAAAGGATTGACTTTAATCTTTTGACCATTAAAGAGGCTATGATCTTATATATCACATTACAAAGCGCAATTGGGCGGAAACCCTGAGCTGTTTCCGAATGAGCAGTTTTAGGAATAAGAGTTAAAAGGGTAGAGTTTAGGCCTGGCCATACCTTTTGGTGTCTGTGCGATTCCTCCACCACTTCCAGTGTTTCTCCTCCCAGGAACTGCCAGCTTGCTTGGTAGAATTCCGCTGTAAATCCATCTGGCCCTAGGGCTTTGTTTCTTTTCATGCCTTTCACAATTTCCTCCACTTCCTCCAGAGTTGCTGCCCTCATCAATGCTAAGTTTTGATCCCTGGTAACCAGCTGTAGGATCTCATTACTTATTCTTCTTATCGCCTCTGTTCTATTCCTTTGAGGTTCAGTGAGCAGATCCTTGAAGTGTCCTACCAGTTCCTGTTCCAATTCTTCGTGTTGGGTTATGCATTGTCCCCCCTCAGTTTGAATTGAAAAAATCCTATTCCTTTGTCTTCGCTAGATCATGTTTTGATGAAAAAACTTCGTGTTTCTTTCTCCTTCTCTGAGCCAGTTTATCCGAGACTTTTGCCTCCATAAGATTTCTTCCTGTTTTCTACGCTCCTCAAGTTGGCCTATTACTATGCCCTCTTCTCTGCTTCTCTCTTCGTTCCTGCCTTCCAATATATTCTTCTGTTGCAACTCACTCATTTTTTGTTCTAAACGTTGTTTTTCTTTGAATATATCTCCGAATTCCTCTTTATTCCACTTTCTTATTTTCCCCTTGAGTTCCTTCAATTTGAGTTGGATCGTTTGCATCTTACTTCGCTCACTTTGTTGGCTTGTAGTCCACCATTCTTCTACCTTTGACATAAACTGTTGATTCCTGAGCCAAAAAGCTTCAAACCTAAAGGGTCGATTTTTAGGACTCTGTTTTAGATCGATTTCTAACTTAACTGGCCAGTGGTCTGAGCCTGTTGCAGGATAATCATAGCCTCAATATAAACATCTCTATTCATGATTTGTTCTGCAAGTAGAAATCTATCCAGTCTCGACGCTATTTGTTGATCCGCCTCTATGATTATTCCATGTTGTGGTGCTTTATTGTTTGGACATCCACCATTCTCTATTTCCGCTATCATGTCTCTGAATGCTTCCATATCTGGGTCTATTTTCCTTAATCCTCCTCTCTTTTCTGCTAGGGTCATGATCATATTGAAATCGCCACCTATAATCCATGGCATCTCTTGGTAGAGTCTTCTTGCTGATTTCATATTCTGTAGGAATCCTTTGCGTTCATTTGGTAAGTGTGGTCCATAAAATCCTGAGAGGGCAACCCACTCAGAGGATCCTATCAATCTAAACATACCTGAGATGATTCGGGGGAAACTTATCCAGTTTGTTAACTTGGACTTCCTCAGGGTTCCTAGATTGCCAATCCTCCTGCGTTGCCTACCGCATCTTGCCCCACTACCTCAACTGAGTTTACCCCTGCTTTTATTCTTCCAATTTTCCATGCTAAATTTGTTCTTGAACTATCATTATACTTGGTTTGTCTTTTTTCAGTCTAATCTCTCAAGTATCTCTGCTTCCCCTGCTGTAAGACCTCTAATGTTCTAGCTTGTAATTATCATCTTAATAATTTTGGGGTTTGTTGCAATACCTCAGATAGAGGTATGACTCTTCCGGAATTTACCAGCGTTTCTCCGACCTCTTGTATTGTCTCACTCATCATGCGCCGACCTCTTTTCCTTCCTCCTTTGCCAGAGTTGACCATTCCTAAGTTCTGCTCCCCTTGCGTTCTTATCTGTTCTAGGTTGTTTACTGCCAATCCCCCTACCTTTTCCTTATATTTTTGGAATGCTTCTTTATATCTTTGTTTCTGCTCCTCAGGAATAAATCTGTCATCTAAATACCTCCATTCATTTAACAATTTCCTCATTGTACGTTCCTCTTCTCCTCCTTTGTCTTTCTGCATATCTACTTCCATTTGGGTTTGTTCATTTGCGTGTTCCTCCTTTTCTTCTACTTCTCCTTGTTCTGTATCTTCTTTTCCTGTTTCCTGCTTTCCTGTTTCTTTTAATATTTCCATTGGTTCTTCATCACTAACCTCCTTTTCCAGTCCTGATTCCTCCTCCTGGAGTATTTTGAATTTATTCTGTGTTTCCAGCGACATATTTTCTTTGGGTGGTTGCTGTTGGGGTGTACTTTTTCTTGATCTCCTTTTGTTCTGTACTTCTTTAAATCCCTCTTCCTCTCTTCCAGGGTCCTCTGCTGGTACTCTTTCCTCTTCTTTCTTGTCTCTTGATTTCTCTATCCTGTTTAAAGGGCATTGTCTGTAGAGGTGTCCATATTCATGACATCTTCTGCACCGGAATGGAATATGTTGTAATCCACTGGTTGTTGCCAAACCTCATCATGGTATTCTAATTCGATAAAATCTGGGAGAGGTTCAGTGAATCATATACACACAAATCCTTGTGTATGACGTATACCTCCCTCTTTTGGTGGATTCAACAACTTTCACGAATGAACCTATTGCATTACCTATCCCTTCTAGGATCTCCGGATCCCAGAACTCTATTGGCAATCCAAAAAGTCTGATACAGATAGGGGCTGCTAGCATTTTCTCCTTGTCTAGATTGTAGCAGTCCTCTCAGTGTCGAATAAATAAACCAGCATTGTTCATAAAATAAGGACCTCCCTTGAAGACCCTTTCCTTATCCTCTGTGTTGGAGAAGATAAATGTGAAAAAACCCTTAGCCCCCAGTTTTAGTTCTATATGTCCCTTCGGTTTCCATCTCTGTTGTATCCACCTGGACAGATCTTTCTCTGATGGCCAAAACCCAACAAACTTACATATTAAAGCGTAATCCCTCATGTAGCTTCTATACTCTTCAAGTCTATTGTTCGGGATTACGAACCTGGGTTTTTTCAAAGGCCTTCGGAGGCATTTTCTGCTCATAGCCATTTGCCAACTAGTTCCTTTTGTTGGGTTTTCTCTGTTGTTTTCCCTTGGCCCGTTCCGCATTTGGTCCCTACTCGACTCTCCTACTATCATATTCTTGTAGGAGGGGATCTCTCCCCTCCCCGCGCTTGCTGCTATTACACTTCCAATACCCATTGATTACTGCGCTCTCTTCTTTGCTAATGGCTTCGATTCTCCGTCTTTGGTTGTCTCCAGAGGGTCTACGCTCACTGCGAGTGGCTTTGGCTCCCCATCTGCGATCAAGGAAGGCTGCTCGAGCCCTCACTGTTTCAGAAACCATAGCTCCACCATCGGCCGCCACAACCCAAGCCTATTTTCACATTTATGAGATTACCATCATTCATGCCACAAGGTTGTTTCAATACAAATAGTCAAACTTAAATTTCATTAAAGTTTTTATTTAAAATCTATAAAACAAATTTTAACTTCAATTTATTTTTGTTATTTAAAATCTATTTTTAAATATATAAAAAAAATTATGGGGTGATAGCATGCATGGGAAGTGTGGGCTCTTAATCTCCTGGTGTTAAGGGCTCATTGAACCAAGCAACTATTTGTTTTGTGGTGGGTTTTGGTTCTTGGTGGAGAATGAAGGCTCTCGATAAGTGCATTCTTGTTTGCAAGGAAGGCTAAGCAGGTCTTCTTCTTGGATGCAACTGGTCCTCTCAATTTCATGGCTTCCTCTGTCGGGTATGTACTTCTCTTTATTGCCCCTCTCTGATCGCGGTCTGCATACTCTTCTAGTTTCCCTCGAAACCTAAATGACAATATTTAGAATATGATACCTGTGAGGAATGGGAATCAATGTTTGGCAAATTGGAAAGTTTATGTGGCCTTGTCTTATGTAATCTTTGTTTTTTCTATGCATGTATCCACCTTCTTTGGCAGTCTTCTGCCTCGAATGGTAATGTATTCCAAATCTCTTGTTTGGAGTCTTTTCGTGGATGAGCGTATGTTTGTCGATGTTGGTTATGTTTTTGAATTATTGGTCTTGAGTAGGGGAATGAGTCTGAATTCCCTAAATTTGAGTTATTGCATTTATGGTGTGGATTTTACTGAAATTTGGCTCAGGTAGTTGGTCTCTGGAGCCTTCTTCCTGAGGTAGTAGACTTACCTTATCTTATCTTTGTATATCAATTCACTTGGGCTTGGGGAGCCGAAATACAGTACTTTGTGTCAATGGTGGTTGTTCCATTTGATCCTTAGTTTCTTTGAAAGGCTCAAGCCTAACAAATTTTGCATCTTGCTTTCATGCTATGCTATTGTGTCAAGTCTTCAAAATCTTTATAAGTATCGTGACTGCGAGAAAAAAATTTGGTTATGGATCATGGTTTGTTTTGTTTGGTCGATAGCTTGTGGCTCTGTTATTTGGTTGAAAAATCATATGACTCATCCATCCCGCGATGTGAGTTCTTCTGAAAGAGGTGGCCAAGGCCACAATCGACAGTCGGTAAAACGAGGAGGCATTGGTCCATCCTCAGACCAACAACCGAGAAGTGGTCGTAAAACTGATGCTCAAATCTTCAGGGAGGCAACCCAGGCCTATCATACAAGAACTCTGACCCAAGTTAAGAAATTGATTTCAACATGGGAAGTTGAATCAAATCAACGAGTAGAAGTAGAAGTTCATATAGAAGACTGGCATGACTTAGTCCCTGACCCAAGACATACCAGAGGCCACACCACACAATATAAACAAACTATCCATCTCTATTGGATTATGAAAAGTATTGTGGCCAGAGCTATCATGACTTCTCCAATAGGCTCTGTCAAATCTAATCCAGGTTTTCGACAAATTCAAAAAGAATTTCAACTCATCCAATTCCAAATTCAACAGAGCAATGTTCGTCTTGGCCGCACTGAAAAACACATTCTGTGTCTTCCTCGGTTTGAATTACTAAGTTCCCGT
>APFE031351783.1:0-11721 GCA_000404065.3 Pinus taeda | reverse complement strand
CTTTCCTTTTATGCAGTCCACACAAGTCTCAAAATTAGTAAAATCCAGAGTATTAAGTACCCCTTCATTTAACAATCTTTTAATTATTTCTATGGAGATATGACCTAATCTTCAGTGCCATAATTTAGAGGAATCCTCATTAATAACACATATTTTAGGGCCAGTGTGAACATGCATTGAATCATAAGTGACATTGTTTTGTAAATTAATGCAGTAAAGACCAGTAGACAAAATACCATTCCCAACACAATCATATTTATAAAATAAACTGAAGGATGTTTTTGGAAAGCTAAAGGAATATCCAAAAGGTACAAGCCTTGAAACTGAAATCAAGTTTCTAGAAAAACTTGGAACATAAAAAGTCTTTTCTAATTCTGAAACAAAGCCACTACTATAGCTTCCACATGCTTTGCTTACTTCCTTGTTCCATTGCAGTGGTCGTCTCACTTAAAACGCAGATTGTGTACAGCATTTTGAAAGCATGCCATTGCTATTGATGACTATTGCTGACTTACAGTAAGTAAAATTGTTGAATTGCTAGGCATTAAACATTCTGCATATATGTGCGATCTTTGTTTTCTCTTAAATTCAATTATCAATATATGACTCAATCATTCTGAAAATATTTTCCTCTACTGGTACATGCCACCCTTGGATCAAGATTTACACAGAACCTAATGTATAGATTCCGGCAAGCTTGTCAAAAAGAAAAAAGCTTATCCTGGTTGTTAAGGGTGAATGGTTAGACTAATATACACTTCCATTACCTCCATTTAAAAGAGGGTGAATGGTTAGACTAATCTCCATTTCCATTACCTCCATTTAGAAGGGAGAGATCATACAGAACAAAGCATACAGAACATGAATTTTTCTTATAGCCTTCGCAGGGTTTCCCACATCCAAAACACCTAGCACTTGATGTCCAAGCAACGGGGAAATATGCATCTGCCATTTTACTTATAGAATTATTTGAGCCTAAAAGGAGTAGACCTTGTGTTCCTACATGCCCCATTCAAATCCAGTGCTCGTGTAACTTAAGGAGCAGCTTCTGTACAACATTTTGAAAGTGTGCCATTTCTGATTGTTACTAACAGATAGTGATAATTATTTATTGATTGTGCGCTCAAGATGTTTATAATGTTTATAATGGAGGTGTGACTAATAGCATGTGCTGATTGATCCATTCACTAACTAACAGAAGTGAAAACTAAAAAATATCTTAACATGAATGACTCCATTGATTGTGCTAGCTTAAGGAGCGCCCTACTATTGAGCCCACTAAACTTTGCTAAATACTGATATCAATATATGTACAGGAATTGAATAGTTTGTTTTGTCATTTATACATAAGTCTTACTTAAATGAAGTGAGAAAGAAACTAGAAAAATGCAAGATATCATAATTGGATTTTTGTATATTATCATTTATACATATCGTTTCCAAATAGATTTGGGAAAATGGAAAATATTTATATTGCATTTAGTCATGTAGTCTTTCCTATAATTCATTGTTGTTGTAATTCATCATAGATTTATTATTTTGTGTGTTCAAGACATTATTTAAGTTAGATAATGTTACTCCATGGAGTTTCCATGTTGGAGCTTATAAGGATTTTAACAGGGAGGAAAATGAATTGGTTAGAATGATATAACACAATCTAATTTTTTATTGGACATTTTAGAATGCCATTGATATATTTTCTCTAAGATTTGGCATTTATGGATTGTATAGTATTGGTAAATGTCCACACACAATTTAATACCAATGTTTATTAATGACTTAGTGAACAAATAACTTCCATAAGTTAGTCTTTGATGGTTCTTCAACCTTATATGCAATTTCTAATGAGGTAGCTTGTTGGACTTGATACCTGGTTTTAGTATGTGTGGAGTTTGTTGTGGAGGTTTGCCATTACACCAAAACTCGCAGGTGTTGGTAAACGTTACAAACCAGTGACTAGGATCCCCAGGGTGGAAATTACGGATTCCATAGAGGTGCGGAGATTCTTCCAACATTTGTTGAGAAGGGAACAACAAAAAATCCCTTAGGATATGCATCAAATATCTCTAAGGAATCTTCCATTAAATCTCATAAATTCTTAGCTTGGACCAATTGGTCATGTATCATAGTTAAATGGAATTGTCTGAACTTACCATTTTTTTTACTATTAACTCAAGCTTTAATTTTATATGAATGCAACTCAACCTTCCTATTTTTCATTTCTTGGATTGGTTGATGGTACAAGTTCTCTTATAAAATTGCTATAAAAGTCAATAGGATTTCCTCCCATGAAGACACTTACTTTCATAATTTGTATTGTGTATTTACTTGCTATGGCTAGACAATGTTGTTCATTTAAAGTGCTAAATGAACACAGAGTGGGCTATTAATCTTGATACACCTGCCCATTGCCAAATGATGAATTTAGATGGAACATTGAATAATGTCAAATGATGGATTCAATTTAGTAATTTACTTTTACATTTACAAGTTTACATTGATGATTGCAGAAATGTCAAATTTACATTGTTGGGATTTTATTTTTTATTTTTTATATATTAAATTTTTAATAATTTTATATTTTTTATAACTTTGGTGTCCCTCCGTTTCCCGGAAATTTCCCTAAATTTTGGGGTTGCTTATATATGCCCCCCTTTTGTTTATCCCCACTCCCGCATTTCCCTGTCTCAAAAACTCAATGGAACATTGGTAAAAAAAGATGGAATATTGTTATAATAGTCAGCAAGTCCATTCCTATGGTATCCAAAGTTGATGAAGTTGAATGGCAGAGGAAGTTGCCCGGATTGTCTCAACAAGACTTGTTTCAGTGTGTAGAAAGTAATAATGAACTCAACCTTCCATTTTCTAAAAACATACATGAAATTGCCTTCTCTTCGCTATACAAAGAAAGCAATAAATGACCATTTGATATGGAAGGAACATGATAACCTTCACTCACAGGGTACCTACCCACTTTATGAAAGAGAATTTCCTTTGCTTGCCATGTTGGAATGCCAATCCATGTGGGTGCCCCTTTCCAACATATTATGTAATTATATTATGTATTTGTGTACGTATGTTCTTCGTATGGGCTTGTATGTTTCCTATAGTTAGGCTATCCACTTGGGGTGACATTATTGAATTGACCAAAATTATCTACCATGCTGAAGAGGCTCCCAATGCATGTCCCCATTACTTGTTAGTTTTTGTAAAGATAAGATACTAAAAATTTCTTGATGCGTTTTGGTGGCTGGCAAACATTCTATAGAGTTTCAAAACCATTCAATCATTGTGGTGATGTGACCCTTGTGAAAGCATTCATTGAATGTGAAATTCAGATTTAGTATTGTAATTTCCAAAAAGCATAAAAATATTGGCTAGATGGTCCAAGAGCTACAGGAATGCATTATCAAGGTCTTTTTTCAAAATTTTTAGATAACTGTAATTTCCATTTGACTATATGTAACAAACTCTATAATTTTCCATTCCATTGAGCTTTGGTCATCCATGGATTTTAATATAACTTATTTCTATGCTAGTTGCCTCTCTATATTGTAAAGAAGTTTGGATATATTTCCATATGAGATTCAAAGTTTTCAGGCTCCCTTAAAGTCCAAATGAGAAGTTCGATTTGAACTCTTATAATCTAATGAAAGCAAACTTTTGTGTACCCACCTTTTATTTAACTTACGACAAATTGAGTTGAACTATAGATGCCTTAGAAATATGACGCTCTCTCTGCTTTCCTTACCTTCTTAACTTCTTCAAGGATGAAGATTGTTGTCTAAATTTAGAACCCAAATATTTGTTAACGTTTTCTAGTGAACCCTAATATGAGATGACTTTGAAACTTCCATGATGCATGCATCTGTACATATATTATTATTATTATTATTTTCTTCTGATTTTGAATCTAAAATATGCTTGTTTTCTTTGAGATAAAGAGCTTTTATATGGCTCATTCAATTTGCTTGGGATTTGCTTGTATGTACTATAGGGAACAATCACAACTTTTCTAAAGTTTTCAATGCCTTGTCTTGGATTTGGTCATCGAAATTACCTCTTGTCTACAAAGATGCTTTTGAATTCCTCAACACTCATGAGCCTTACACAAGAGGATGACATTGCTCAACCCTAAAGAGACTTTATTCTTGAGCGAAGAGGCTTTATGAGGATGTTGGGTTATTTATCTTTAGCCTTGAACTCTTTTTCTTTGTTTTTCTAATCTCATATCCCATACATTGAAAACTTTTTTAGTACTTAAATAATGTTTCCCACTTTACCCGCACATAGTGAATGGAATCATTTGTTAAGTTTGTACTGATTGATAGGGAAAATTTACTTTCTAATAATTTTTTGTTGTGAAAGAAAATTAACCGCCTAAATAAAGAGAAATCACATTCTTCTCATGTGAAATTTTGTTAGCGTCAAAGCCTTCTCAAATCATATAGAGAAGATATTAAGGAAAATTTTCTATCAAAATTTGCTAACTCTTAAAATTTCATTTGCCTTATGTGCCTTGCTATAGTAAAATATTATATTTTTTAGATGAAGTCCAAAAGCTCAACCATAAGACTAGTGTCCTCAAGCGATTATTACTCACGTGATAAGAAAAAATACTCACGATTATGGGTACGTAGGCTCAAGGGTAAAAGCATGCTAATGTGTCTCATTATATGGAAAAAGCAAAAAAGTACTCAAATGAAAAGAGATAAAAACAAAAATAATATAAAAATATCAATTAAATGAGTTGAGTTTCATACTTGTTAATTATAAAAAATAGATGCTAAATTTGTAACAAAGCTAACTCTCAATAAATTTTGGTAAAAGCTATAGTGAACCTATTTAATGGGTTTAGAAAATATAAATAATGTTATAAAAAGTAAATACTAAATTTGCAAATAAGTCAATTGCTAGTAAATATTGGTAAAAACTATGGTTAATCACTCACAAAATATAAATAACTTTATATAAAGTTAAATGAAATGCTAAAACTCTTTAAAATATATATATTATTATAAATACAATTATAATTTCTAAACATCATTTATATTTTTATTAAATATATAAACATGTTATCTCTATCATAATTCGATTTTATTATTAAAAATTTCAAATATATTTTTAAAATTTTCAAAAAAATAATTTTAACATTTCGTTATATGTTATTTTCAAATTTCTATTAAAAAATATTGATTTTATAAACTTGAAAAGGTAGTTTCTTGGGTTGTGGTTATATATACGAAAAGATGATCCTTTTTACTAGTATTTTAATAATAATTAAAAAATATGCTTACTTTTTATTTTTAAATTTGTTTAGCAATCTTTAGAATGTTTACAACACATCTCTTAAAGAAATTAGAATTAAAAAACATAAATCAATCGAGAAATGGGGGGTCGTAGTTTTGTAGGTACTTCAAAATTTATGTAAAATATTAATGATATCTTTTAAAGAAAATGAATACATTAGATCAAAATATATATTAAATTTTAGAAAAAACATGACATGAAATTGAATTTAAATTGGCATGTTTAGTCTTCTTTTACCACCAAATAATTTTGGATGATTTTGTAAATTTAAGAGTAAACATTCGAACTCCATTTATTTTTATAAAACTTCTTTGCCACAAAAAGGGAAAAAGTGATACACATTAACATGCTTTTACCCTCTTGCGATTGAGAATTTGGGCTTTATCTCTAGAAGCACAAGATTTTGTTAGAACATGCCAAAATAATATGGAGAAGATCCATCCACCCACAATAACCAACAACTTGTGATGGATCTTTTATTTTTGGAAAAACCTTAATATCAATTTTGGCAGATCCCTTATGTAAGTCACATGCAACATTGGACAAGGAAAGGAATGTGACTAGTGACAAGGAATCACAAAGGACCTATTCTCACAAACGAACACCCATTTTTTAACCAAATCAGAAAAGGATTCAATAAGAGAAGTAACAAGAGGCTTAGATACAACCATACCACTAGAGGAGGCGGCTGGAAATCCAATTAGTGCAGGATGAACTCAATTACCTCCTTCTAGTGTCACAGAGATTTCCTCTATTAGATCCTTAGCTCATTAAGAAGGAATCGAAGTTTCGTCCATGGGAGTATCTGAGGGGGTGTGTGAGGTATCATTCCTGAGTGCACTCGGGCTAACATTGGATGAAGTTACCTTAGTGGTCTCGTTCGGTTGATGGTCTTTCTGAAACTTTTAAAAACAACTTACAAAACTTTAGGGTGTGTCCATATTGGTGACATCTTCGGCATTTGAACATAATCCCTTCATAGTCCAAAGGTTGTAGACTATTGCTTCCATCCCCCATATCCAGGTCTTCTAATAAGCCCTCTCATAAGTCAATATTTACTAAAACCCTTGCCATCAATTTGTATTTGATTAGTAGAAAAGAGTAATCCACCACTAGGAAGGTATCTAGACTATTTCCCACATCTTTGAAAATCTCCTCTTTCCATAACTTTGTTAGCCAACTAGGGAGCCACACCTAGATTGGTGTTATGACCAACCTCTCCCTACTTGCATTGAAAAGGGATGTCCAAAATTTTAATATAACTGGAGTTGATTCTATACTCCATATCCTCCAAGATATGGCTAGGGATTCTTCATAAGATTTGTAGTCAAGCTGTATCCACCCTTTGGCCAAAAGAAAAACATCATGGGGGTTTGAAACAATTGGACTTACTTCGACAATCACCCAAGCTTCCAACATTTTGATGTTGAACTTCTAGCCTTGCATCCTACTAACTAGGTTTTTATCTGTCATCATTGTCGCTTCTTGTATCAACACATCCACCCCTAAGCTCATGATGAATTTGGTGTGAGGTTTCTTTCTTTAATGACCCTATCTTTTTCTCCCTTAGATGCCTGGCTTGAATCCACTAAACGAGGTTTTTTGAAACCCTCAATTCTTTGAACATCCTGCTCGCCTCCCCTAGATTCAAAGCCCCCAATATTTTGAAACATTAGAACAAAAAGGTTTTGCATATAATTTGGGATGCTACTGGAAATTGGGTTGTAACCCTTAGTTGAGACCTCCCCTGTAACAACTTATGCAGATGGTTTTTCGATTCCTGAATCAAATCATCCAGGTATCCATGATTCCCTTCCCCATGAGGCACATAATTGATTTATGAGCAGGGTGCATTTACACTTAGAGGAGACCTCTGTAGCCAAGCCTGCATGAGTCTGTAAAGTCCCAGAAAACAATATTGCTACCGGGTTTTTTTTCCCATAACCCCTCAAGAAGAGACTGAACCCTTATGTGACCAAGGGAGATAACGGATTCCTTCCATAGGCAAACGATTATCTATGATGGTATCCCTTCTAGTTGCAAAAATTCTCTCCAAACCTCCACCAGGACTAGGCCCGTGGAAAATGTTGATTGGAGGTCTGACCCCTCTATTCCTTGTCTCCTTTCTTTCTAGTAGGCTATAAACTCCTCAAAATTTCTAAAAATGGGAATTTAGTCACAACTCTCTTTGTTGAAGTCCACAAAATCCTCCCTGACCATGCTAGAAGCTTTTATAGTAAAAAATTCCAGATCAAAGGTTGTCAGGCCCACCAGAAATGTGATCTCCCCTTAATAGTTATCTCTTCATTTACCTCTCTCTACAAGACTCGATGCAGTAACAGATAAACCCCCATTGACTCCTCTCCTCTATAACAGGAAAAAACACAAACTTACTAGGTGAAAAACGAAAAATCAGAGAGATTTAGTGAGGAGGAAAGAAACTTTCCCCTTGGTTAAAAATTCAAAACCCTAGCCCATCATCATTATGCACTAGACCTCCCACTTCACTCCTCCCATATCTCACCCCAACAATATTATATATGTTAATATATAATATAAATATAATAATATTATACATACTTATTATTAACATAATATATGTTATACTTTATTATATTATTATATATACTTTATTTATTTCTTTTTTTACCTTTTGCAAAAAGAAATAGCTAATATATAT
This sequence comes from Pinus taeda, assembly GCA_000404065.3. NCBI lineage: Eukaryota > Viridiplantae > Streptophyta > Pinopsida > Pinales > Pinaceae > Pinus > Pinus taeda. The sequence continues at coordinate 3,731 of APFE031351783.1, read as the reverse complement.
GAGATGGTATGAATATATTTTGTTACAATGGTGTCTACACCTAATTTATAATCATTAATATGCACTTGGTCTTCAAAAGTCGTACGTTTCCTTTTGCTTCCTTTTGCTTTAGGATATACAGTTCAATCTTGCATTATGGATTCCTATATATATATAAAGAAAGAAAGTTATCTTAAGTTATGGATTCCTTTCTACATGTATTTAGTCCTATTAAGCTCAGTATTTGTTATATATTTTCTAATTTTAATTTTTTTGAGAAGAACTAAACTGCCATACAATACCTGTTCACTTTGATATTTTCATTTCCCAATTAAAAAGTTATACTAATTACTTTTCATGAATGATTTCTTTTAATTGAAAATTTCAAATTCAATAACATGAAAAATTAAAAAGTTAAACATGAATGTGAAATCATCTTAAAACTATGAAGTGATAGAAATACCTTTTTTTTATGAATAACTTTTAACTAGCACATCCATATAAATTAGATGGTTGGTAAATATTGATAAGCATCAAAATGCATACCCCACAATACATCTTACATTGCCTAGATTAAAATATATTGTAAAAATTAACTAGATTATAACTTTATTATTATTATTATTACTACTACTATTACTATTATAAAATGAATTAATATATGAGTTAAACAACATTCTTAATCGTGGATATCCACTCCCACTTTACCATGTTTTTTTTTGTCAGTCAAATTTCTTTGATTATATTATCATAAAAACATATATTACAAAATGGGTCTCATTGGCCCCCCAAGCTTCATTTCGACTAGACCTATTGGCACTGCGGGTTGGAGTATTCGAAAGATTGATCCTTACAAGCATTGTTTCCGCCAAGTTTAAGAGCCATACATCACAAAAGAGAGACAAAAATAGTACAAATGTTGACATCAACATATCAAGGAGGGGGGCGGGGAGGGACTACAGGAGGTGCAACATGAAAGCTAACATGTTCATGCATATGGAAGTTGATGTGTTCAACTCGATCTTCCAGATCACGAAGACGCCCATTGGTGCAATGTTGGCTCTAATGAAGATTGTGCAGCTTCTCCAGAATCTCATTCCAAATAAACTGAATATCATTTATATATGCAACCACCTCATTACGGTCCTCATATCATCATTCTCTAATGGTCCATATTTTCCTGAATTCATCTAAGTTTCTTTGTAATGGACTCCAATGAAGTTAGAGCGTCAACCCAGCTAGGAGAATGAATTAGAGAGGAAGCCACCTCACCATCACATTCCATACCTCTAGAATTACTTGAAGAAGAGCTTTGACTGAGAGCCAGATGACCTAAAGGGAAATGGTGGCCACCCCCATGGCATGGTTTCTCATGATGGCGCAACATGTTGATCGGACTATGAAGATTATAGAACGAGACGTGGAAAGGGACAAGACACCCCCTTTTAGAGTAGAAGATAGAGCCCCTACCAAAAACACAAGGGAGTCTATCTAGCTTCGAAGCACTACACACCCATCGAGGAGAAGCCCTGGATCGATAAGAGGTAGACATATTCCAAGTTAAACTTACGACAAGGATGCCTTATGTAACTAGGTGAATGACCTTCTAAATGATCGTTGCATGCACCCAATTAACTGGAGACCCCACCCACATGGAATTAACCCCATACCGACAATAATTCCGAGGGAAAAATAGAGTTATAAGAATTCATTGACTCAATACAATGAAGACAGTGAACACGAGAGCCAGACTGGAACAAAGAAGGTGGTAAAATTGGATTGGAGGTAGACACAAGCTAGAAAAATTGCCAGCATCTAGGGTTTGAGCAGTTGAAACCCTCCGACTTAGACCCCTAAAATCCCCACAATGAGAATTACCGATGTCACTCTCCTGGTCACTTTTCCACTTCAAAAGACTCCATATGGAAATAACTCAAAGAACATCCATTTAATAACAAAGAACCTAGGTAGAGAACCAAAGACAAAGTAGAGGGGTTATCTTCACGAAGCACGAGAAACAGTCCACCTTAAACTTTCTTTCAGAATTGATGAAAATTTGCCTTATTTCCCTTCCTAGCTCGGTGCTGAGAAGAATTTTGCCTCTCCAAGTCGAGCTCGGGTCCCAAATACTGATTTGAAAATGATAGTGAATCCATACTACATAAAGATGGTAAGCCACTGCATTGCACCAACTGAGCCAACACCCAGGCGAGCACACTTGGTCTCTATCATGAACCTTACTACACTCCCAATGCCATAAACTCATCACCCAAGTTACAAAAGTTGAGTGATTACCCTGAGCACCATTTAATTTCCAAAACTCAGCTTCAAGAGAGTTTGCATGATAGGAGTATTGTCATCGTGATCCATAATTAATAACTAGCATGTTTGCCGCATGGGAGAAGGGCATAGCCTCGATGCCTAGTTTCCAAGTCTTTATCCACAACCATAGGGGATTACTATGGAATTTTTTACTTGTAAATAATGTTTGTTATAATGCCATGAGACAACACAATGGCTTATCAATACCACACGCCAATGCGGCACGTGTAGATATGATATTTTCTTTAATTAATTAATTTGAGATAAATTCATTAAAAGAGTATAACTAACTTGAATATAATACTAATGTTGTGAATATTTTGGCATGTTCTATGCAGATTAAATCTTTACCATCTACCCAATAATTAATTAAAATTTTCAAAAGTTTATTACGAAATAAACAAAATTCTAAAAAAATTATTATCAATAAAATGAAAAATAATAACATAATTGTTTTTCGGCATTTTGATGTTTCTATTCATATCTATTTTAGCATTTGCATTTTTCAATTAAAAAATCGGATTGGATTTATTTATTGCAAATTTAGAATTCATTTAACATAAAAAGAGAAAAAATAAAGAACATAGAGCAACAACAATGAATGCCTTTTGGTGCATGGTTGTAATCAAACACACTTTAACATTTCAAATAAAGTTGCCTACAATGTTAGAAGGCCGTCATTATTTATATATATATATATATCTATAATAAAAGTTATATAACAATAACTTAGTTATGGTTTTATTTAATATTTCTTATTAGTTAGGGTTTTATTTAATATTTCTTGTTAAATTATGGTCGTAAGAAAAAGATAATTATGTTGACAAGTTTATTTTTATTTTAAAATAGATTGGTTAGAATTTTAATTTAATTATGCCCGAAAACTTTTTCAATAAACTCGATATAAATTACAAAAGCCTAAATTCAATAAAAACACAAAGTTTTAAAAAATAATTGATACATGGTTCTAATCAACGCATTATTTTCAAATATAGTTGTTAATGCTCGTCTTGAAAGGACCATCCATATTTCTTCATGTTTCTTGAAAAACGTATGTTAATAAAAACCACATATATTTGTTAATGCTGGTCTTAAAAAGCCACATATATTTCACTAAACCATGGTTTCAACAAAAACCAAGAAGATAATTTATAATTCCAAAAAGGGAGATTACAGAAATCACTGGCAGTTAAACTAGTTGAAACTGAACTTAATTTATCCTTTTAAAATTTAATTAATTTGTAAGAGGGAATGAATATACTTTGGTTGACCGTTGAACTGACACTTGAACAAATGTATAGACAGCGATAAATAAAGAAATTGAGTGAACAAATGCTGAGTTGGCTCCAGCACTGTCACCTCATTACGGTCCTCATATCATCATTCTCTAATGGTCCATATTTTCCTGAAATCATCTAAGTTTCTTTGTA
>APFE031351776.1:2942-17244 GCA_000404065.3 Pinus taeda | reverse complement strand
GGGGTGAGGGATGGTACTGGGTGTAGTGGGGCCGTCGGGCGGGGTGTGGTGGGTGAGGGCGCTCGGGCCGGCTGGAGTGAGGGCGCCCAGGCTGCCGTGGTGGGGGGGTTGTGATGCTTGGCAGGGGTGAGTGGTTGAGGGCGCCTGTGCCGTGTGGGGGGGGTTGGTTGAGGGCGCTCGAGCAAAATGTTTTATTCGTGATTTACTTTTATGTTAATGCATGTCCTTTTGGAATATGAGGGGCGATGGGTGGGGCGATTGTTGATTAAAATTTAAGATATATTTTCGTTGTTAATTTAAGTTAATATGTTTTTATTATTTACTAATTTATGTGTTTCTATTTTTCAGGAAAATGGCATCAAAGAGAATTTCAGTAAATCTTTCTGGACCAAAGACTCGTAAAGGTGCATCTAAGAGAAACATTGGTGAACGAACCCCACCTGAGCTCATGACTACAAATCTTTCAAGTGCATCAAGTGATAAGAAGATGATTTTAGACTTGAAGAATTCCAAAGAGGCGAAACTTCCATCAAGAATGTGCTATGTGAAAGAAAGAGAAAGCACAAATGTGAATATATATCTATATATGGATATACCAAAAGATAATGTAATTTTTGAGGTGATGAGAAGAGTCGTAGATATGTGTTCGGTACCAGACACTGAAGTTGTTTACGTACTTACAAAAGCTCCCCAGTCACATGAAAGGGTTAAATACCAACTATCATATTCATTGTATGACACGAGAGAGGTATCTATAAAGTTGTGTAGTGAAATCGTAAATGAGATGACACAAAACATTGTAAGTATTGTTATTTATATTTGTATTTTGCATTTTTGAAAGTGTCTCGCTATATTTTTTAACTTTGTTTTTTATTGACATATGATATTTTATTTTGCAGAATTTCGTTGAAAGTTGTTCAATTAGGTTGGGAGGCATTCATTTCGTTGAGAATGATATCATGAAAGTTGTCAGCAGTTTTTACTCAGCGTTAGAAGAAGATATGGAAAATAGGCAACATGAATTAATTGATAATGCTACGAAACTACATCCAAAGAATCAGAAAACAAGGCCTCTGGTGGATAAATCTAGCAAGGGTAAACAAGTTACTTTTGAGAACGATGAAGTTGAAATTGACAATGACACATATGTTGTCATTACTGAAGATGACATTAGAACTGAGAAGAGCCATAAAAATTCAAAAGTAACAATGCCCAAGAATAACTCTGTTGGGAATGTTATGACCAAGAAAAGTAAAGTTAATGATTTTGAAGCAGTTATTACTAGCAGTCAAGAACCTAGTGAAACTTCAAAAGAACGCAGATAAATCATTACACCAGGGGATGATTTAGAAGATGGCATTATCAAAACAAAACAAAATGTCATTTGAGATAATTTGACAAAGAGAAACTTAATTGATGGTGGTCACACATTTTAGCTTAATGTCAGGAAAACCTATAAAGTAAGTGAAGGACAATGTCAATATCAAGTTAGAAAGCCACATCATCTGCATGTTCACAACTTGAAGACATTGATGAGGCAAAATCCATATGCCCATGTGGTTAGTTATGTGCTTCTTGTTGGTCCACTTCAAGTTCCCAACAAAGAAGCATTTGATAAGTCAAAATGTTTTTAATACAATTATTATGTGCTTGGGGGGAACCATTTTGTAGAAGCTCAAAGACAATTGATGGAGGAATATCCTAATAACCCACGTTTTGAAACAATGAAATGTATCATTTATGCTGGTTTATCTGATATAGAAGCAAATTTAGTGGCATGGGATCATAATTCAGATAATGAATATAGGATGTCTATGACTTTCATTCAAAGAGTTAGATATATTCATAGTGAATTTGAAGAAAAAAGTGGTGGGGATAGAACAAAAGTTACTACAAATTTTCGAAAGGAATGTTGTATAGAAATAGGATATCAAATTGAAGAGAAAACCAATTCAAAAGGCGGCAAAGGCAAAAAATGTAGCGATTTATTCAGAGGTGTTGATAACATTTTCCAATTGGAATTTAGAACTGGAGATGTTTGGAGGTGGATTGATGAGATTTTTAGCATGTGGGAAGACATTGCCATTAAAAACCAGAAGGTTAAAAAGTCTAAGCCATTCATATGTGGCAACAGTAAATTAGCTCCTGAAATGAAGCATCTTCCAGACGATGTGACTATCACACCTTAGAGGGCGATGCAAGGAGTGAAAGATGAAAGAATTGTCAAAATAATATTATCTCGTGTGAGGTCAGGGGAATTATCATTGGAGGAAATGTCTGAAGAATTTCAAAAGTAAGTTTGTTGAAATATTTTTATTTACTTCTAGATTATAATTATATTTTAAATAAAACATGTTGGGTAGTATTTGTTATACATATCATTATATTAACTTTTTGTTACTTTATCTATGCAGTCACTAAGTTTACATGAAAATTTAAGAACAAATGGTTAGATTGTTGAATGAAGATAGTTGGGATGATGTCGTACGCAACTATCGAGATTCAAGTTCTACATCAACACTAAAAGCTTTTTGTCTTGCATTTAAAAAGGTATCTTGATTTATACATTCATTTTTATTCACCTGTGTACTATTTTTAATTTATAACTTACACATATATTTGTTTATTTTATAAAATATGACGAAGGATGATAATGGAGTCCCACATAGTTTCAAAACCTTTATTAAAAAAATAAAGATCGAAAGACTGAGGAAGCAACGTATTAAGAATATTCAAATTGATCCAACTCTTAATCATTTCATTTGGAATGGGCTAGACACTATTCAATATCAAGTAATACAAGGCGACTGTGAAAACATTGATAAACTCATACCTAAAAGGGATTATGCCCTAGTCATTGTAGATATTCCCCATGGTTTCAATATTCCAAACATTGACAATGATAGTGACCCTTATACTTATCAAGCTTTTAGTAAAGTGGTTGCGGGATTTGTAGAAGTCACGTCATCACCATTATGGAGATTTGTGACATTTCATTCATACACACAATTGGCAATGATATTGTCAAGCTTCAAGGGGAAAACAAATTCAAGGATGCAGCTTACATGGTAAGACGTTTAAAATGTATATTTGATTAATGTTGAAAATTTTATTTATGTACAAGTTAATTGAACTTTTACTATTTCATGTTACAGGGAAAAGTCAAATCTTCTTCACAATGAAGATCAACAATTTATAAATGATTGTGAGTTCATATTGATAGTTGGGCAAAAGATGATAGCCATATGTCTATGATTTTTAATCGGGTAGACAGAAAATGTCATAGCCAAATACTAACTTATGATGTTGTTGTGAGAAAACTAACATATGAAGACAAAGAAGCAAAAGGAGAGCTAGTTAACATTTATCAAAAGCCACAATTATTGATTAACTATCTTATAGACATTTGTTCAAATGAAGGAGATTGGGTTTTGGATTTATTTTCTGGTTCAAGTAAGTTTTATTATATGGAATTGAATTTCAATATGTTATTTTTTTAATTTATATGTCATTGTACTAATTTAGTTCATTATTTCTTTTGTTCTTGATAATTAGGTACAACACTAGCATGTTGCCTTCAAAAAGGAAGAAATTGCATTGCAATTGAAAAGGATCCAGTACAGTGCAATTTCATTCAGCAAAGAATTAATCCTCTTCAATTTATTCCAGATGCAATGCAAGAAATTGGGTTGAAGAAAGGGGACTTTAGTGAATCACGTGTGGCAAAAAAGGCAAAGGAACCCCAACCACCATTACATGGAATGTTTGGAAATACATACATTGGGGGTTTCACAGACATAAAAAACCCATTAGAAGAGGAAAATGAGCAAAATGAAACAGAAAATATTGTGGAAGAAGACAATGATGAAACTGTAGAGGACAAGAGTTTGGATTACGTTACATTGTTGATTAAATTTAAGTTATGCTTGTAAATCAAGCTTTGCAATGTTTTCACTTTGACATTTTATGAGAAGAATAAACACTCAATTAGGGTTGTTATATGTTCAATATTGGTAATATGTGATTTTTGCGGATTTTTAAGTTAATCATTATTATTTGAAAAAAAAAGTGATTTTTATTATTTTTTTGACATGAAATTCATAGAAAAAGCTATTATTTAACCATTTTTAGTTAAAATTATCATATAAAAATTGTGATTTTGACATGTCAATTCTAGCAAAAAATATCAAAATTTGTACTTTTTAGTTATATTTATGTTAAAAATGGTTATTTTTATGTCCATTGTTAAAAAATATTGTTTTTTAGAAACAATTATTTCATGTGGATTGAAAAATTAATTAAGGATGTATAAATATGTTGAATATCGAAAAGTCTAAATATCGACCTTCTAATTTAAAAATGCAAAACAATAAAAACATCACGAAAAAAAATATTAAAATTAAAATAAAAAACAAGAAAATGTGAAGAAAACGACCACTTCAAAAATTATCAAATTTACTAAATAATTATATACATTTTATACATTAAAAAATTTCAAGCCAAAAAACAGGGCTTTTAAAAAAGGAGTGTGATGCAGAATGCTCACCTTTTTAAATCAGCATGAAAATCACTACCATTCTAAAACGTGATGTACATAAAAAAAATTAAAGTGCCAAAAACTATGCTCTAAAAAAAACATGTAGGTTTTGAATCACCCCTTTTCAAATCAGGTCACTTTTTTTCTATCTCTACGAAACGGGTAATAGTATCAGTTCTCGTTTCAATGTTTACATTGTTCTGAGGGATTTGCAGAATCGTTAATCCTGAGTCACTTCTTTCCCTTTCTGCTCCAAGTTGGTCTCTTCGCTCCCTTTCCTCGGTTGGTCCGTTTTGATCTGGTTTGCTTGTGGTCTCTCGTCAAAGGGACAATAGTTAGCTCATCTTTGTCTTTTCCTTTGGGATGGCCACTTTCCATTTTTCCTCCCTCCTGCACATAGGAATGACAGTTATCAGCGTTTCCTATTAATCTCACATGTTTCGTTATAAATCCTCATTACTATCTAAGTTTATAATGCAAACGGATTTTAGGTTCTAATGAAAAGATACTAAAATAACCATCAAAACATACCTTCTTTGATACTCCATAGTTACTATCAGATCAGGCAATAACTCCTCAAAGAAAAATCGATTCGTATGTTTATTCCTTTAGGTTGGTCTCCATTATATACATGAGGGAGAGATTGTTTACTTCATCTCCTGATGACTATTCACATTACTTACTTATTTATTTACATTATGTTCACTAAATCCTGATGATAAGGTGTCAACGTTCCCCCCCTTAATCTAGAGGAATGTTGGTGAGTCCAAGCATCATTTTGAATCGTTCAAGTTTTTATTTTCCAAGTGTTTTGGTGAAGATGTCTGCAATTTGCTCATTACTGGAACAATGGTGGAGATGGATTGTTTTGGCCTCAACATGATGTTGAATTAGGTGATATTTAGTATTGATGCACTTCGTTCGATCATGGAACTTTGGGTTCTTGGCCAACTTTATTGCAGAGGTATTGTCAACCATGAGCGGAGTTGACTGTACTTGTTTTACCTACAAATCTTCAAGAATTTTCTTGAGGCACAAAATTTCTTTTGTTGCTTCAGCTGTTGCCACGTATTCTGCTTCTATTGTGGAATCTACTAGAAGTAATTGTTTGTGTGATATCCAAGAGACAACTCCTGGTCTAAGACTCATAGCATGTCCTGAAGTAGATACCCCAGTTTCGTTGTCTCGATCGAAGTCTGAATCAGAGTATCCAATCAAGCTGAAGTTGTCCACCTGTGCATACTTGATTCCAAAGCCTTGAGTTCCCTTCAAGTACCTTAGAACTCATTTTGCAGAAGACCAATATCCCTCACAAGGCTTTTGCATAAACTTGGAGAGGATTCCAACAACAAATGAAATGTTTGGTCTCGTAGTAGTTAGGTAGTTGAGACTTCGTACAATCTATCTATATGTTGTTGCATCCTCAAATTCTTTTCCTTCAATAGATGTGAGCTTTAAGTTTTGTTCCATTAGAGTAGTAAGAGGATTGCATTCTGTCATGTCAACTTGTTCAACAGATCTCCAATGTATTTCTTTTGAGAAAGAAATATGGGCTTCGGATATTAGGTTACTTCAATACAAAGATAGTAATGAACATAGCCCAAATCGGTCATTTCAAAACTTTTCCCCAATTCCTTCTTTATGGATGCAATGTAGATTTCATTGTTCCCTGTCATTAAAAGATCATCTACATATACCACAAGATATACAACTGTTTTGACAACTTTCTTGACAAATAAAGTTGCATCATCAAGTGTTGGAAATAATACTGAGAGGGGGGTAAATCAGTATTATCACATTAATAAAACTTTTTCATTTCCATAATCAGATTCATATATGCTACTTCCACAACTTCTTATGATTAAGTTAATTGATCTTCAATGAGCGCATTAGAACATTATCAATCATATTATCAGTTAATAGATGCAGTAACATAGAATAGATCATCACACATAAGGCACACACATGAACACCATGATATAAGGTGGAAACCCAATGCGGGAGAAAACCACCTGCTGCAAGTCATCTCAATCTTCTTCTTAATAAGAAAATCCTTTTACAATATTTTTACTGGTGCAGTCTTATACCAGTACGGGAGCTACAACCCCCTTTTCTCTTGTACTAGACGATCCATTTACTAGTACGCAGGCTGCTACCTGCTACAATGCTCCAAAGATTCCCCTTTGCTTTTGTACTAGCTTAAGTACTAGTACGTAGGCGCTGGCCTACAATCTTCTCTCCTCCAAGGTACCACGTTTCATCAATTTTCATACTGGATATACTGAAGCACAACACATAATCTGAAAGGCCACGTTTCATCCAATTTTCATACTGGACCCAACAACAATATTGAAGCTCATAAACAACTTTTTGAATCACCCAATCACTAGATCAATACATATACAATGAGATTTATCAACCAGATCTAGTTCACCAGGTCATATGAACCTGATCCATAATACTGAGGCTAATCATAATCATTTAATCAATTACTGTTGTCATCAAAACATAATATCAGAAACCAAACATCACTTCAAAAATCCAGAACACAGCAATGATAAACATGGATAGCTAAGTAGATTTCAAGAGAAGTAAGCAGCTTCACCCATGTACAGCCTGCTTACAAGTAAGCAGCTTCACCCATGTACAGCCTGCTTACAGGTAAGCAGCTTCACCCATGTACAGCCTGCTTACGGTACGCAGGTAACCCAACTGCTCACCTGCTTACCTACGCAGGTAACTGAACTGCTCATTTGCTTACCTACGCATTGTGTCCTTTGATCTGCATGCGTACCTCCGCACCTGCAACCCTTCTGTGCCTGCGTACCGACGCACCTGCAACCCTTTTGTGCCTGCATACCGACGCACCTGCAACCCTTCTGTGCCTGTGTACCGGCGCAGCTGAAATGCTTCGTCCCAGCGTATGTACGCACTTTTCTTTCATTGTACCTGCGTACCTTCGGGCATAGATAATTTCAGGATTTCAAGAACAACCCAGACAGTCAGATCTACAGATCTGATCATGCGCCGAAGAGATCTCAATTCATCAGTAGATTCACCTTATTTAGATCTAGACATTACACCCAAGAGATCATGATATTTCAGATCTAGTTCTCATAAGATGTTCAACCCAAGCACACTGCTAAGCCAAATGATCTCCTTTGCTTTATATAGGCAAGCTCCTCCTAAAAACATGGATCAATACCACGAGCCAAAACCATAGAAACACAAATACCGTCGGCTAGTTAAACATAAGAGACCCCACATGTGCTTTTCTTTGCCTTGAAATGTGTGCACTGGGGTACGCACCTCCTAGACGGCTTATCTGCATATTAGGATGCGGTCCCTTCATGGTGTACTTGCGGGTACGCACTTTCTGTAAGGTGTACCTGCGTACCCCTTATTTTCTTCCATATTTGATAGCTGATCATCAATCTCTGCTGCTAACTTGAGGTACTGTGGTCTATCACCTGAATGGGTTACCATCAAGGACAACACTTTAGCCATAATGCCAACAGGCAAAAGTTAGCTAGTTTGTAGTTCAATTTTAGTCATTATTTTAGGCAGTAGTTTAGCTCTGCATTTCAGCACATTTTCAAGTTTTCCTTGTGGACAGTTTTTTTGGAATGTAACTATTCTTTTAATCAATAAAGATGAATCCAACTTTGCACTAGCTCTAATCTCTCCTAGGAGGTTGTATCTCTTGGGGTTGGGCCCATCTCAAGTGCCCAGTACCTCCTTTGTTTACTTTCACGTGTCTTCGTTGCATTCTTAAAATAAAATCTGCTATTTAGATTTAAATCTTGTTTTGTTATTTAGATTGCTTTTGATGATTAAAGTAGCTTTTCATGTTCAGATTTGTTTCATAAGTCAATAACAGAGAAGATCTTCAGAAAAATGCCATCAAGCACCTTGGATCTCACCTCTCCCTCAGTCGAATCATGAGCTAGGACCAAGGCGACCCTGCTGCCATCAAAAACATTGTCTTTGCTTCACCATGCAATTAGTAGTGTTGGATTCTTAGTTGTCAAACTTGATATCAGTTTTGATTGCATGCTTAGGTTCATGATTGCTTAGTTTGCATAGCTATTTCACATGATAAACTGTTGTTCATTTTCTTTGCTGTTATTCAGGTCAGATTAGGTTAGAATAGCTAGATCTCTAATTTTTCTAGTTTTTCTTTGATCAGTCTTGAGAAATAGTGTGCAAAGCATCTATAATAACTCCTCATCTATCATTACCCCATCCATGCAACCTGATTTGTCCTCTAACTCATATTCTTGCCCTTCATTTGCCACATTTTTCCACTTTGCCCTAATTTCTACAGTCTTGGACCTCCTCACACCCTTATCTCACCTACATACTCACTCCTTCATCTTTCTTCCTCCAGCCATCCTCCAAAATCTCATTTCTGAACATCCTATAGGAAATTACAGAACATCTTGTAGAAATTTCAGAACATCCTATAGAACCCCTGCAGACTTCCTGTAAAAGCTCACAAAAGCGGTTTCTTGAAGGCCAAACTCTGTGAAACTCTTAGGAAGGGTGTTAGGGACCCCTTAGGCCCTCTCTGAACCTTCCCAACCTCTTCCACGCCTTTCCTCTCGCCGATCCACCTCTGCACAGTCAAAAACAGTGAAAGCACATGCATGATAATTCTGACAACTTATTCAAAAATACAAAAATATGTTTTATTCAAATAGTGATAACTTAGACACATGCATTTTACCTTCCTAGAAGTCAATGGAACCTCTGTCAGTAGCTCGCATCCTCTTTTTCGCATCAGTAGGACTAGATGGTAAAATTAGGGTTTGCTAGGGTTTATATTTCGTTTCAGCTTTTCAGTTTGTTTCCGCAAGTAGATTAGCTTCCTTTGAGTTAGCTTTCATCCATCAGTTAAAAATCTTCTTTTCAGAGCTCATAGAAGTTGGCTTAAGCCCCTAGTGAACTTGTGCCAGCTGACCAAGTGACAGCTGCGGCAAGAGCTAGTACTTGTGCATACAGCACCGTCGCTTCCAAGTTTGTTACGAACTACCGGGTTGATAAAATTAAAAAAGGGAGTCCCAAGAGTTGCATCATTATTGCTGCAATACTGGGGCTCACCACTCTTTTTGGCATCGTTGCTGGGGAAGCGTCAGAGTATTGGTGATTGCCGCTTTTCTTCTATTTTCTACTACAACCTTCTGCTAAGTAGTTTATTTCATTTCCATTCTGCAATTTCATTTCTGCAAAAGTAGAGTAGACATTTCCTACTTTCATAGATTAGCATTCTGTAAGCGTAGATTAGCATTTCAATTCTGCAAGCATAGATTAGCATTTCAATTCCGCAAGTGTAGCTTAGCATTTCGTTCCTACAATTTCATTTCAGCAAAATAGATTAGTCCTTTCCTGCTTTCATTTCAATTCCACATTTTCATTTCAATAAGATAGTTAGTTGCAGTTCAATATATTTCAGTTTTTCTCGTACAAGTAGAAAGAAAAAACAAAAATCAACCAAGAATATTTTCTTCCATGCCTTTTAGGAGTAGAGATAAGTTAGAAAAATGATTGCACAACACCCCCACTACTTCACAGAGCCAACCTTCTCTCTTCTTCGACGGTTGTGATTAAAGAATGCATAGGTGGATGGCAAGACATATTTGAAGAACCTCTAGGGGAGAAGAAGAAGAAAACATTCCTCTGGAGCAAATGGCTACAAGCAGAAATGTTGAGAGTAGTACCTTATCCAAAAATGAATTTGCAAATCAGATGGAAGGTTTCAAGAGCGAGGTGAGGCATTTTCTTTCCATGCAACTGGATACCTTGCAGATCCAAAGGAAGCAAGAGGAAGCCAAGAGGGATTTGGCCATCTTTTGTCCCAGGTGCACTAGAAAGTATCCTAGGAACGAATGTCCATTGTACTCCATAGAAGTGTGTTTTTTTTTTAAGAATATCATCCTACGAATCAATGCCCTTCCTTGCCTGGACTTAAAGCTGCATATCGAAGAGCTAAAGGAACCACTGAACGACTCTATTATATGAACCAAGTGAGGCCATATGGACCCATACCCTACCAGCAGGAAATGCAAGGGACATCAGACCTATTACGACACCTATCAAGCCACTTCCATGCCTTCTTGGGTTCCCTCTGCTCATCCTCCCTGGTTCACACCTCCTCCTTGTTCCTTCAAAGATCCATATTATGCCCAAACAACTGCTCATTCATTTCACTCTTATGCTTAGCCACAGCCTTAGTGGAATGCACCTCATCAGGAGTGGAGGCCCCAATACAACTCTCCTCCCGCTCATTTTCCTCCACCACGTGCCCAACCACAACCCATCCGCATCCGTCTCAAATATACACCCCCGCTCAGCTACCTGTACTGCCATTTCCAAACCCACACATTTGAATAGATCAACCCAATTGCAAAGCTGAGGCACAACATGTCCAAATGAATCCTCTTGAGCTCAATGATCTTCACCATAGCTCAAGAAGAGTATTGCAAAAAAGAGATTATCTTGAAAGCATTGAAGGACCACATCCAGCAAAAGAAGATTCAAAAGAAGAGATCAAAGAACCATCGGCTACATTTGATGAAGAAAAAACATTAGAATCAGAGATCGAGAGAGTTCCCTCATGGTTACCATCCAATCCTCCATGTACTCAAGAGAAAAATCAGCAAAAAGAGGAAGATGAGAAGGTCATGGTAGAAGGTGACATGAAGAATGATCCAGATTAGCAAAAGGACAAGGGATATCTTAGCTATATTGAGATATGGTTCCAGATGGTTACTAAGTTGCAGTAGTACCCTCTTCCTCAGCTATGCTCGATCCCTTCAAAGTCAAATCATTTGTTCTCTGAAATTCGGATACTTGTCAAAGCATGCATTTCGAGTCTCCACATCATTTTGTCTCTAATATCGATGTGCACATGGCTCCATTGGAAGTATTCTTATACTTGAGAACGATTTTGTTTTTCAAGTAGGGTAGGGTAGAAAAAAAAAGAAAAAAAAAAGAAAAAAAAATGGAAAAATGGAAATAAGAGGAAAAATCTAAGGTGAAAACCTTCTGGGAGGCGCCTTAGATTGGCTCATTGATTGAAAACCTCCATGAGGTGGTCAATGTGTTGAAAAAAAGAAGAAAAAAGAAATAAAAAAGAGAAAAAGAAAAAGAGGATAAGATCCCTGGGTGAAAACCTCCCTTGGAGGCGCCCAAGGCAGGCAATTAGGGTGAAAACCTTCATGAGGCGCCCTAGTTGTTTTGAACAAAAAAAAAAGAAAAGAGAAAAAAGAAATCAGGCATAATCTTTGTAAAATAATTGCAGGTTGTAGGGAATACATTGCAGGAAAAGAGGGGCGCACAAAATGAGGGCAGGAGTCTGTACCAGGCTCAAGGACACCCCCTCAGACACCCCCTCCATGGCCACTCACCTCTCCTAGGATTTGGTCACATTCAGGTTGACATTGGGCCTTCTACAGGAAGTTCTGGGCTTTCTAAAGGAAGCTACAGGCTTTTCTACAGGAAGCTACAGGCGTTTCTACAAGAAGTTCTGTATTTCTACAGGAAACATCCTGTAGAATCTTCAGGCAAGCCAGATTCGATTTTGGAAGGGAATCTAAAGATTGGAATCTATTGGTTAGGCATGCAAGCATCCATGTTTCCATTCTTCACCTTTCTCCATCATTTTTTCCACCTCATTGTACTTCTTTTATGAAAACTGTGTTTTCTACAGGAAGTTCCTATAGAAATTACAAAAGGCTGGAAATGGATTTTAAAAAGTAGTTTAGCAAACATGGAAGCTTCATCAAGGGTTCATAAGTCCTCCTGTAATTTTCAAACTCCTCCTCCATCATTTTCATCCCTGCATCACAGCCCAAGCTCATTTTTCTTAGCATGCAAAAAACTGCAGAATGCTTGGAAGCGAAAATGCATAGTGCTAAAAGTTGTTTTTGCCCTAGCTTGAAAACCGTGCATCCATTTACAAAACCGTTTTACAAGGAGTTGTATAGGGATGATGGCAATATGCCCGAGCAATTTCAGCCAATTCTAGTGCATGGTTTCCAAGAAATCAGCCTCCATCACCTTGAGCCATTTTTGCATTTTCTCCATATTCGTGCATCTGTTTCAAAACATCTTTCATGGGGAGATGCATATGTGTGATAGTAACCTACGCAAGCAGTTTTAGCTAATTCTGATGCATGGTTTCCGAGAAATTGATCTCTGTAATCGTTAGAAATTTTCCATTTTTCTCGAAATATGTGCATCCATTGATCATAATTTTGCTATGGGAGGTGCATAATGATGAGAGGAACATGCTTAGAAAGTTTCATATCGATCCGGTCTATTGTTCGGGAGCAATGGTGAAAACAAGTTTCTGTCCTGTGAAAATTCAGCAGCAGCAACTTGAGGGTGTAGATCTAAACATGAAGCTAGCTCCTATAACATGGATCTGGCCAGAGGATACCTACACAAGAAAAAATAGCCAAGAATCAACCTCCAAATCATCATGCAACCACAGAAACTTGTGCATACAGCACCGTCGCTTCCAAGTTTGTTACGAACTACCAGGTTGATAAAATTAAAGAAGGGAGTTCCAGGAGTTGCAGCATTATTGCTGCAATACTGGGGCCCACCAATTGGCTTGGAAGAACATAACAATAGAATCCTAGCTTAAATGACCTTGTATTAACCATGGTAAATCCAATATCATGTTCAATAATAGTTCTATCAGGATCATGTTCATTCATCCGTAGTGTATACCATTTCACGTCAAATATAACCTATTTAAAGGACTCAAAGTCACACTTATGTATATCATCCAAATACCCAAAGAATTTATTTTTAGAGACTTCTGGACATGTCTCATTTCTATAGGAAAAAATGAGTAACTTGGAAGACTATATTTATCCCACAATTAGAATTTTTCCTCTTTTTATCCAACTTCTTGATGTGAAATTTACAACCATTGTACCACATAACCTTGTGGTATTTCAACTACAATATGTCCAATACATAAAAACATGCTTGTCAATTAATAAACATATTCATGTAACTTGGAAATTATATGAAAGAAGCACACCTTCATTCAAATTAATAATATATTTATAAAATAACTCAATAAATTATTGCAAGGTGACAATGCATGCTTTCATGTTTATCTTTCAAATCAATTTCGCTCTGTGTAAGATTGGAATATTGATCACGATGAGATTCATTCACCAACACAGACACCCCTCCCCATGATAATGTACCACAACATTGTTCACAACTTTCAATCCATGGATTCATCCAATCAATATTGTTTGCAATGTATGAATGTAGTGCATCCCACTCTCAAGCAATTGTATCAGAAAATCATAATTCACTGATAAATATTAGTTACCACAGTTAATATTAATAATTGATGAAAAAAAAGTATGATATACAAAAAAAAAGGTTATATATATATCCACAATAAATATTTAATTACCTCTCACATTTTTCGTTCTACCTTTCCCCAACAAGTTCTCCCCTTCAAAACGTTTGTTGTAGTTCACATCCTAATGTGATCCACATCTATATTTGTTGCTAATTTAGGAAGATATTTGTTGAGGGATTTGATCCCCTAGGGCTTTTGGGTGGAAACCCTAGCAGACTGAAAGTTGTCTAAACAGAGAAACACACATACACACAGCAATTATGCTATCAAAAGAAAATTATAAAGTAAGAAGGACGTACCTCAGGTCCTACGTTTGAGTAGTTCCTCAAGGGTCCAAACCCTTCTTCAAGTCCCTTTCACTCCCTTGT
>APFE031351774.1:0-21804 GCA_000404065.3 Pinus taeda | reverse complement strand
ATATATAACTCTTTTTAAATTGCCATAAAACACTTACAGTTTAGGGTTTAGCATTTATGGTTTATAACAGTTCAGTAAATGTCTTTAATAAGCACTTAAAAAAGGTTACAAAATTCTTGTTAAAATTCTATAAAATTCTAAGAGTTTAGGTTTTAAAATCTTATAATGTGTTAGGGTTTAGGGTTTAGGATTTGGAATTTTATAAAATGATTAGGTTTTAGGTTTATAACACTTTCGTAAATGCTTCGAATAAAACATTTTAAGAAGTTATAAAACACTTTTTAAAATGTTATAAAATTCATGTTGGTTTAGTGTTTAAGGTTTAGGGTTTATAACACTTTAGTAAATGCTTTTAATAAACACTTCAAAAAAAGTTATAAAACATGTGTTACAATGTTTTAAAATTATTAGGGTTTATGGTATTAAATGTTATAAAATGCTTAAGGTTTAGGTTTTAGGGTTTAGGGTTTAAAATGTTATAAAATTCTTAGGGTTTAGGGTTTATAACACTTTACCAAATTCTTTTAAGAAACACTTTAAAAAATAAACAAAACACTCTTTAAAATGTTATAAAATGGTTATGGTTCAGGGTTTGGTGTTGATGGTTTATAACACTTTAGTAAATGCTTTTAATAAACACTTAATTTTTTTTTACAAAATTCTTTGTAAAATGTTATAAAATTCTTAGAGTTTAGGGTTTAAAATGTTATAAAGTGTTTATGGTTTAGGGTTTATAACACTTTAGTATATTCTTTTAATAAACACTTAAAGAAAAGTTATAAATTTTTTGTTAAAATGCTACAAAAAGCTTGGGGTTTAGGGTTTAGAGTTTAGGGTTTAGGATTTGAAATGTTACAAAATTCTTAGGGTTTATGGTTTAGAAGTTAGGTTTTATAACACTTTTGCAAATGCTTTTAATAAACACCTTAAAAAAAGTTATAAATGCTTTTTAAATTGTTATAAAATTCTTCGGGTTTTAAACACTTTTAAAATGCTAAATTAAAATGCTTTTATAGCACTTTCGTAAATGCTTTTAACAAACACTTAAAAGAAAGTTAGAAAACACTTTTTAAAATGTTAAAAAATGTTAGGGGTTTACAATATAGGGTTTAGGGTTTAGGGTTTAAAATGTTATAAAATGGTTAGGGTTTAAGGGTTAGGGTTTAGGGCTTAGGGCTTAAGCCGTATAAGACTTTATTAAATGATTTTAATAAACACTTAAAAAAAGTTAAAAAACACTTTAAAAGGTTATACATTTCTTAGATTTTAGGGTTTAGGGTTTGGGTTTTATAACAATTTAGTAAATGATTTTAATAAATAGTTAGAATTATTTACAAAATGCTTTTTAAAATGTTATAAAATGGTTATCAATTTGGGTTTACAATTTAGAGTTTAAAATGATATAAGCTCCTTAGGGTTTAGGGTTTAGTGTTTAGAGTTTATGGTTTCAAACATTTTAGTAAATTATTTTAATAAACACTTTAAAAAGGTTAGAATTTTTTTGTTAAAATGTTATAAAATTCTTACGGTGTAGGGTTTAGGGTTTGTATCACTTTAGTAAATCTTTTTAATAAGGATTTAAATAAAAGTTACAAAATACTTATTGGAATGTTATAAAATGCTTGGGGCTGAGTGTTTACGGTTTATTGGTTAGGGTTTATAATAATTTAGTAAATTATTTTCATAAACACTTAATAAAATTTATGTGATATATCTACATTTAAAATAAATAAATAAATGCAAAAACAACTATTAAATAAATAAAAACAAAAACAAAAAAAAATTCAACAAAACAACAGTCCAATAAAACAACAAGAAGCGAAAAAGCTCAAAACTCCAGAAATATTCTAAGTAGAAAGAAAAAGAAAAAAAACAAAACAAAAAAAAAAACAAAACAAAAGCAAAAAACATAAAAAAAACAAAAATAGATGACCCTGTTTATAACAAAGCAAAAAAACTAAAAAAAGAAAAAAAGCAAGGACAAAAGAATTAAGCACAAAATAAAATAAAAAACAAAAATTCAAAAAATCAAAGAGTTAAGGACAAGAAAGGACAAAAGCTAATGAGCTTGCCGTTATAAAAAAGAAACTTAAAAAAAAAGTTACAAAATACTTGTTAAAATGTTATAGAATACTTAAAGTTTAGGGTTTATGCATTAAAATGGTAAAAAATACTTAGGGTTTAGGGTTTGAGATAGGGAGAGAAATTGAGGAGGGAGAATATAGAGAGAGAGGGAGGGAGGGAGAGGGGGAGAAAGAGGTAGGAAAAGTGAGAGAGACAAAGGGAGAGAGAGAAAGGGTTGGAAATGGAAAGAGAGGGAGGTGGAATGGGTGGATAGATAGAGTGAAGAGGGAGGGAAAGAGAGAGAGAGAGAGAGTGTGGGGGAGAGAAGGCGAAGGGGGAAGGGAGAGAAAGGGGTGCAAAGAGTGATGGAAGAGGATGGAGGAGAGGGATAGGGGAAATGAGAGAGAGGGCAGGCAAGGTAGGGCAGAATGGGGATAGTGAGTGGGAGAGATAGAGAGAGATTGTGCGTGTAAAATTTCATGTACCATATTTGTCTATTCACAAAGAGGAGGATAGTGGATTTGGACTTCTAGCCAGCTCTAGAAGATCTTCTGTCGCGTAAAATTTCATGTCCCATATTTGTCCATTGAGAGAAGAGGTGGATAATGGATTTGGACCTCTAGCCCATTCATCATGTCTTGGACGCAATTTTGATGAATTCTCTTTCATTTGATGAGAACAAGAGATTTTGACCCATCGTCTTCTCGAAAAAAGATCCTCTGCTAAATGCAATTGAATGATACCAATGTTTTTTCTTTCATTGATGTATGCATTGGGCTTTTTCTTTCATTGATGTATGCATTCGGTTATTCACTTAGATATCCACTTTGTCCCTTTTTATATCTTTGAGTTGACTAAGTTCATTTCGTATATGTTCGAGTAAGTTTATTCCCAAACACGAACTAAATTCATTAAGCCTTGTGTTTCTCTTTTGTTATGATTTGATGAACATGAACTGCCAATGGGCGAGTTGATATGTTCCAATGCCCTCTTGTTGCTGCTACCCTCACCGTTGTTTGTCTATTCTCCAAATTGTTTCCAGGTACTCTGTTTATTTCTGCTTTGTTTATTTAAATTTAATATAATTTATTTTAATGTAATTTTCTTAGATTAATGTACCTCGCATTAGTTTCGCCTCTTTAAATCAGCCTCATATCGTTGTTGATTTTGATAATTAGTTTATCCTATTCAATTTAGGTCCATATCTATGTCTATTTTCACATTTGTGTTGGTTGCAACAAGAATAGTTTGTACTTGGATTTTGAGGGTTTCCTTTAGGCTCGGCTTCGAGAACTCTTTCTTTCATAT
Organism: Pinus taeda; assembly: GCA_000404065.3. Taxonomy (NCBI): domain Eukaryota; kingdom Viridiplantae; phylum Streptophyta; class Pinopsida; order Pinales; family Pinaceae; genus Pinus; species Pinus taeda. The sequence goes on along the minus strand of APFE031351774.1, from coordinate 18,432 downwards.
CACTTAGATTTTTTTCATATCACTTAGATTTTAAGGTTTCCTTTACGCTCTGCTTCCAGAACTCTTTTTTTCATATCACTTGCATTTAATATCATGGTAGTACAATTTACTGTAAAATTCATTGAGTTATTGGTACCAATTTCAACCAGTTGACTAGGAGACAACTCTTCTTTTTGGTGAAATACAAAAACTATTCAATTACTTGAGAGACTGTCCAATACTATCCTTCCTTGCCATTTCCTTGCCATTTTTGATTGATTTCAAAGAAACTGCAGTAGCCCAATTTTGGCACCTCATCTCATCTTTGGACATAAACTTCCATCTTCATCTAACTAGTCTAGTTTCCACTCAAATCCACACAAAATCGAATTCTTAGCTTCGTCACACACTATAATTGTCCACTCATAGCTTACGCTATAAAATCATTTAAAATAATTTTAGCAAAGTCATTTTTCATGATTCTAGGTCGGTTTAAGGTCCTTGGTTCACGACTTCTTCGCTATCGAAAACCAAAGTAAGATATATATCTTGTTGAGGATTTGGGTGTACCCATATTTTTACTTACCTTTGCCATCGGTTGCTTTTGAATTTTAAGGCTTTCAAAAGGTATTCATTTTATACCGATCCATAATAATTACATTTCCACACCCAACGATCTCAAGCTAAGATGTGGACCCTCGTTGTATGGTGTCTGCAATTCATAGTAATTGGGATTGAAACCGGGTTGTATGGTTAAATGAATAATCACAGCGATCGTATGCAAATAGGGTGATATCACTGGGGCATGAAATAACAAGATTTTGTTAGATATGATATCGCTTTCATTATCCGATCAATTGGTGAGATGTATCCACCAATACCATGGAAAGGCTCTTCAATGCTCTTACCACAAGTGTCAGAACGCGAAATATAAAAATATAAGCTTATGTTTTGGAGGATTTCTGGGTTTAAGAGCGTTTTACCAATTACCAAAAGCACATATTATTATAGTTTTGAATTCAATTAAGTATTACTTTTATCCACCACTTTTATAAAGTTTTTATATATTTTAGCTAAAATGTACACTAGATTTTAGCAACCGGTAGTTTATTTAAATATATTTTATGTTAAATGTGAAGAAAATAATATATTAAATTATACTACAATTTAGAATAATATAATTTAGTTAAAACAATTTATGCAAAGATGATTCTAAATATGACGAACCTCATTTAGTTGACAAAATTAATGGGTTAAGGTCACTTTCTTTGAAGTTAGATTTAATTTATGATATACCTCTTTATATGGTGAGGTGAGGTCCATTCAAATCAAAATTTATTATGACATATATATAACATGTTTTATCAAATTTCAATTTTTTTTAAGTAATGTTACTTAAAGAATATCTCACAACAAATATTATTATAAACTATACATTATAGATATTTTTAAGATGGGCTTTTTATTTCTTTTTATTTTAGCAATTAAGGTGTGTGTATATATATATATTTTAATTAAGCCCTAAGGGTTAGCTCAGTTGGTCAAAATCAGTACCTCGTCACAAGGAGGTCACAGTGTGCAATCTCCCCGAAACCCTCGAGGTAAGGCCTTGCTAGTGGGCCATGAGGCTAGATTCCCTTCGGGGTCAATTAGCCTAGATTTTTCCGTGGACATAGTGCCACCCACTGACCAGAGTGACAAAGAGAGACAAAGAGAGGGAAAGAGGGAAGGGGGAGGGAAGAAAAGGCAAGGAAAGAGGGAAGGGAGAAGGAAGAAAAAGGAAGGAAAGAGGTAGATAGATAGAGGAAGGTGGAGGGAAAGAGGGCAAGGTGTAGTGAGGGAGAGGGGGCGAGAGTAGTGGGGGATGAAGTAGAGAGAGAGAGAGAGCAGGCGGAGGAGGAGGAGGAGAAGGAACGGGAGGGGAGAGGAGTCGGTGTGGTAGAGAGAGATAGAGAGAGGTACAAATTGAGAGTGGAAGTGGGTATATTGGCAAGAGGAGGGAGAGAGACTAAGACAGAGAAAGAAAGAGAGAGACAGGTAGAGAGGGGGGTAGAGAGACAAAGAGAGGGAGGGTGAGAGATAGATGGAGGGAGAGACAAACTATGAGATGGAGTAATGAAGCGGGGCAAGAGTGTTAAAGAGAGAGATAGAGGGAGAGAGGAAGGAGAGGTAGAGAGAGAAACATGGAGGAATGGGGGGATGAGAGAGGGAGGGGTTAAGGGAAGAGAGATTAATAGAGTTGGGGTAGGGAGGGAAAGAGGGACAAGGGAGGAGGGTCAATCAAGAAAGGGGAGGATAAGGGAGAGATGGGAATGTGGGGAGTGAGAGAGAGAGATATAGAAAGAGGTGGGGGCAAAGGGAGATGAAGGGAGGGGGTGGAGAAAGTGGCGGGTGGGTGAGGAGGGAGAAAGGGAGAGAGAGCAAGGGGGAGAGGGAGAGAGCATGGAGAGAAATAAGGATAGAGGGGAAGAAAAACATAATGTGGGAGAAAGAGAGATATGAATAGATCTAAATTGAGACAGTGAGAGAAATTGAGGAGGGAGAATATAGAGAGAGAGGGAGGGAGGGAGCGGGGGAGAGAGAGGTAGGAAAACTGAGAGAGAGAAAGGGAGAGAGAGAGAAAGGGTTGGAAATGCAAAGAGAGGGAGGTGGAATGGGTGGATAGGTAGAGTGGAGAGGGAGGGAAAGAGAGAGAGAGAGAGAGTGGGGCAGAGAGAGCCACGGGGGAAGGGAGAGAAAGGGGTGCGAAGACTGAGGGAAGAGGATGGAGGAGAGGGATAGGGGGAATGAGAGAGAGGTGGGGCAAGGTAGGGATAATGGGGAGAGTGAGTGGTAGAGATAGAGAGAAGGGGGGGAGATAAGGAGAGAGAAAGAGAGGGTCAAAAGGGGAGAGGATAGGGGAAGAGAGAGAAGGAGAGGGAGGGATGGGGCGAGGTGGAAAGGGAGATGTGTAGATAGTTGGAGGAGGGGAGGTAGCAAGGGAGATGTAGAGAGATATTTAGAGGGAGGGGGACGATAGAGGTGGAGTGGGGAAGAGAAAGAGAGGGATAGAGGGAGGGAGTGATGGAGGGAGTTAGCGGGAGGGAGACTGCAAAAGGGAAGAGTTGGAGAGGGAAAGTTGAAAACACTTCACTAAATTCTTTTAATAAACACTCGAAAAAAAGTTACAAAATGCTTTTTTAAATGTTATAAAATCTGTAGGGCTTAGGGCTTAGGGTTTAGGTTTTAAAAGCCTTTTCCATTGGACAAATAGATTTATATTTTCAATGATGTAAGTCCAAATGCTTCTGAATATCATCGAATGAATAAAAGAAAAATGTGATTAGATTTTTAAATGGAATTTGAGAAAAATGTTTTCTTATTTACTATGTTTTATTGAGATTTCATTGTGATTTTAATGTAGATAGCCTTTAAATTGTTAAAATTTTAAAAATTTAGGACACTATTTCATTTTAACATTCTTTGAGGGGCTTATTTAATATACAGTGGTCAATAGAAGTCTAATTTTTTTAATAACCTTTAATATTTATTGGTTTAGATGAATATATATTATTCCATTTGAAATTAAGGCCATCCCTTCAAATTTAAATACTACTCAATAGAGAGCCCCTGCCAAAACAAAATGGAAAAGTAAATTGAAGAAAAGTCAAAATGTTATTAAAATATAATATTAATTAACGACAAGATGGAAGGAAATTTTGATATCTTTAAACAACTAAAAAGGACCCATCATTCTTCAAAGGCTCCATGGACCTGACATTAAATTTTGTTAGTTTTTGTAATATATTGTTAATGCATTTTGTAATTGTTCTCCTCATAACAAGATTAGTATGCTACTAGTGTTTAAGATGAAGCTCATATCGTGATCATGGTAAAATGGAAATTGTGATGTATCCATGTAAAATGAAAACTATAATGTATCTATAACTTTATATGAATAGAAAGATATAAGATATTTTTTCTTCTGAAAAACGAATATAGAGAACCACTGAGAATAACTTTTGGGACATTTAATTCAAAATATACAAATTGATAGAGCAATCGAAAATATGTTTTCCTATAAACTTGGGTAACCTTAGGAAAAAATACATATTGCAGTGCTCCTTTTATTTCAATGGAAATGGGTCATGAACCATGATGTAAATGATGTGGCATTATTGGATAAATAAACTTATAAGAAATGAAAAAGGAGGATTTAATTTTTCCTTGCCTTGAAATGGATAAACCATGGTTTTTTCCTCCATTTTCTTTCTTGTTTGGAGTGTGGATTTTATCTCAAGTTGTGGCACATGGTGGGAGGCATTAATCTAATAAAAGTTTAGCCACACATGATAAATCTTCATCTCTAGTTCATTCAAGCTTCATAGGCAATCAAGTCTCCCATTATATGATGTATCACTCTATCGTTAGTATTTATAAGTGTCATGTGTTTATTATTGGTAAAGTAATCAATAATAATAATATTTTGGATTTTATATATGGCAATAAAATTTATGTCATTAAATAAATGAGAATATTTAGTGTTTAAAAAAGTGTAGATTATTGGTTAAATTACATATAATTTTAGAGACATTTTAAGTTCTCAAAAAACAAATTATGACAATTTTTTATGTAAAAAGTAAAATAAATTTATATTTATTTTATTTTAAGTGAACAAATATTTTGATATAAGTATGAGTAAGTTTAATACTATTGATGAAGTACTTTAGTAGTAATTTTTGGAATGTGTTGATGGAAATTTTAAAATATTAGTGTTATGAATGATAAATAGTCAAAAACAATGGATGTAATCTAATTATAATACATAATTTTGTAATGATTCTTGTTCATGAAATTAAGATTATGGTATTAATATTAAAATTACAAATAATATATTAATAAGTATATTGGAAGTTAAATTTGATATATAGGTATCTATTTTAAAATTATGATAGGTATCTAATAAATTTAAAGAGTATGATATAATTGAGTATGTGAGAGAGATAAAAAATTAATTTTATAATTTAAAATTAGTTGGGAATGCCATTTTCTGAGATATATTCAACTTAGATTTTACTATGGTTCGTGATTGTTTTGGCATAATAATTTTTTGAATTTACTTATCGATAGTATGCTCTCGTAGTTCATAACAGTGAGTAACTTTTCATAATTTTGGAAACTAGGGTTGATTGAAGGATAATTTCTTATTAGCGAATTTATATGTTACTATGGCTTAATTTATGTTTCATATACTTGAAAAGAAAGATAATAGATGAGGGATCTTCTTTTGAGTATGGAATAGCCTCTTGTTGGTCCTGAAATTGGAAATAAACAAGAAAATGTATATTAGAATTAGCACTTAAGCGATGTATTTCAACATTCCATGGTCGTATTATGGTTCAGGAAAAGTGTTGCATTGGATGTAAAACTTGATATTTTATTTTATTTTGTATTTATTACTATAAATTTTAGATGTAAGGATAATGATGTTGTATTCTTATAATTCCATGTCGATTATTTTCCATGATATTATGATGTTATATCCTCTCTCTCTCTCTCTCTCTCTCTCTCTCTCTCTCCCCCTACTCCCCCTCGCCCTATCCTAGTATCCCAGTTTCTTCCCCCTCCCTCTCTCTCCCTCCCACTCTTTCTTCCCCTCTTTTCTCTCCCTCTCCCTCTCTTGCTCTCTCCCTCTCTCTCTCGCTCTCTCCCTCTCTCTCCCTTTCCTCCCTTCATCCTCTCTCCCATTCTCTCCATTTCCCTCTCCCTCTCCCCCTCCTATGCCCCCTTTCTTGACATAGCCTGATCCTCCTCTTGCGCTCTTTCCCCCTCTCCATCTGACTCCCCTCCCTCTCTCTCTCTCTATTTCTCTCCCTCTCTCTCTTTTTCTATCTCTCTCTCATTACCTATCTCCATCTCTCTCTCTCTCTCTCCCCCTCACCCTCCTCTCCCTATCTCTTCTCCTCTCCATGCCCCTCAGCCACTATTCCTCCTTCCTTCCCTCCCTCTCTTTCTCCCTCTCATTTCCTCCATATCACTCTCCCTCCCTCCCCATCTCTCTTGCTCCCTCTCTCCCTCTCCCTCTCCCTCTCTCCCTCTCATTCTCTCTCCATTCCTCACTCTCCCCCACCTACCGCCCTCTCTCTCTCACTATCTCCCTCTTCTTCTCCCTCTCCCTCTCTCTCGCCATGTCCTCATCTCCCTCCTTTCCCCTCTCCAATTCTCTTCCCTTCGCCCCCCCCCCTCTCCAGTGCGCTCTCTCACTATCTCTACCCATTCCCCCCTCTCTCTCCCTTCCTCTTTCTTACTCTCTCCCCCTCCTCCTCCCAATCCCCCTCTCCCTTTCCCCCTCTCTCAACGCACATATCTCTGTCTTTACCGCTTTTCATCCCCCTCTCCCTCACCCTTTAGCTCTCCCTATCCTCCTCTATCCCTCCCTCTCTCCTCCTCCTCCTCCTCCTCCTCCCTCTCTCTCTCTCTATACCTCTCATCTTCTCTTCTCCTCTCTCTCTTTGCCTCTCCCTCTCCCCCTTACTCTCTCTCTCTATCATACCCTCCTTCTCTCACTCCCCCTCCTACTCTCCAACTATCTCCACCATTTTTATATATCTCTGCTCCTCCCCCTCTCTCCCCCTCTACCTCTACCCTCTCTATCCCTCTCTCTCTCTCTATCTCTCCCTCTCCTCCTCCCTCTCTCTCTACCTCTCCCTCTCTGCCTACCCCTCTCCGTCTCTCTACCCCTCTCGCTCTCACTCCCCTTCTCCCTCTTCGCCTCTCTCTCCCCCATTATCTCTCTCCCTCTCTCTCTTTCACGTCATCTATCCCACCTTTACCCTATCTCTCTCTAGTTCTCTTTCTTGACCCTCCCTACACCTCTTTCTCTCAATCGCTCTCCCTCCCCCCCCACTCCCTCTCTCTCACACTCTCCCCCCTCTTCTACCACCTCTCCTTCTCTCTCTATCTCTCTCCCACTCCCTCTCTCTTTGTCTCTCTCGCTCACTCCCTCTCTCTCACTCATCCTCTCTCACTCATCCTCTCTCCCTCTCTCTCACTCTTCCTCTCTCCCTCTCTCTCCCTCTCCTCCCTCCATCCCCCCTTCCTCTCTTCCCTCTGTTCCCCCTCCCTCTCTTTGTTGCCCCCTCCCTCTCTTTCCCTTTATCTCCCTTCCTCTCCCTCTCCCTCTCCCCCTCCCTCTCCCCCTCTCTCACCATATCCCTTCCCCACTCCCGGACACTCCCGCTCGCCATATCTCTCCGCCCATCCCTTCTCACCCCACTCCCCCTCTCTCTCGAACTCTTTATCACTTTATCTCTCCTCCTCTCCTAGCCTCCTCCCTCTCCCTCTCTTTCTCCCACTCTGCCCTCCCCCTTTCTCGCTCTCTGCCCCTCCCCAACGCCCTCACCCTCTCCCTCTCCCTCTCTCTCTACCTTGATCTCTCTCTCTCCCCCCCCATCTCTCTCTCTAACCCTTCAATCTCTCTCTCACTCTCTCACCCTCCCCATCTCCTTCCCCCCAACTCCGTCTCTCGTCCCACTTCCCCCCTCTCTTGCTCCCACTCCCTCCCCCTCTCTTCTTTCTTCGTCTCCATCACTCCCTCCATGTCTCTCACTCTCTCCATATCACTATGTCTCAATCGCTCTCCCTCCCCCCCCACTCCCTCTCTCTCACACTCTCCCCCTCTTCTACCCCCTCTCGCTCTCTCTCTATCTCTCTCCCACTCCCTCTCTCTTTGTCTCTCTCACTCACTCCCTCTCTCTCACTCTTCCTCTCTCCCTCTCTCTCCCTCTCCTCCCTCCATCCCCCCTTCCTCTCTTCCCTCCGTTCCCCTTCCCTCTCTTCGTTGCCCCCTCCCTCTCTTTCCCTTCATCTCCCTTCCTCTCCCTCTCCCTCTCCCCCTCTCTCACCATATCCCTTCCCCACTCCCGGACACTCCCGCTCGCCATATCTCTCCGCCCATCCCTTCTCACACCACTCCCCCTCTCTCTCTCGCACTCTTTATCACTTTATCTCTCCTCCTCTCCTAGCCTCCTCCCTCTCCCTCTCTTTCTCCCACTCTTCCCTCCCCCTTTCTCGCTCTCTGCCCCTCCCCAACGCCCTCACCCTCTCCCTCTCCCTCTCTCTCTACCTTGATCTCTCTCTCTCCCCCCCATCTCTCTCTCTAACCCTTCAATCTCTCTCTCACTCTCTCACCCTCCCCATCTCCTTCCCCCCAACTCCGTCTCTCGTCCCACTTCCCCCCTCTCTTGCCCCCACTCCCTCCCCCTCTCTTCTTTCTTCGTCTCCCTCACTCCCTCCATGTCTCTCACTCTCTCCATATCACTATGTCTCTCCCCCCCCTCCCTCTCTCTCTCTCTCTCTCTCTCTCTCTCTCTCTCTCTCCCATCACCCTCTCGCGCTCTCCTCCGCTCCCTCTCCGCTCCCGTTCTCATGCTCACTGTTCATCTCCCTCCCTTTCCTCCTCTTTCTCTCTCTCACTCTCCCTCCTTATCCCTCTCCCTCTATCCCTATCATTCTCTGTCCCTCTCTACTCGTCTCCCGCTCTCTTTCCCTCACTCTTCCTCTCTCCCGCTCTCTCTCCCACTCCCCCTCTCCCTCTCTCTATCTTTCTCTTTCTCTCCCTATCTTTGTCTCTCTCTTCCTCTCCCCTTGCCCCTCTCTCCAGCTCTCCCTCTCATTCTCACCCTCTCTCCCCCCACCTATCTCTCTCTCTTCCTCATATCCCCCTAGTCCCTCACTGTACACTTCCCATTCCCTCCTCACGCCCCACTACCCCCCTTCTCTATCTTACTCCCTCCCTCTCTCACCCCCTCTACATCTTCCTCTCTTCTTTCCTCCTCTCCCTTCTTTCCTCTATCTCCCTCTCTCCCTTTCCCTCTCACTCCCTTCCTCTCTCTCTCCCTCTATGACAGTCTCTCTCTCTCTGTTTGCCCCTCTGTCTCCTCCGTCCCTCCTCTGTACCAATATCTATGCCCCCCCTCCCTCTCCACCTCCTCCTCTCACACCTTCTTCTCCTCTCCCTCCTCCTCCCCCTCTGCCTCCATTTCCCTCTCTCTCCCTCTCCCCCTCTCCCAATATCTTCCCCATCCCCATTCTCCTATTCCAATCTCTCGCCCTCTCCCTCTCTTCCTCCCTCACTCTCTCCCTCTCCCAGAACGTCTATAACAAAAACGCTGACACTTTTTTTTGAAGTTCTTGTGCATAATGATTCGAGGCGTATCGGTTAAAGGAAGAGCGGATCACCGTTTAATTGAACATACCATAAAAAATTAAAAACTAATTAAACATACTGGTGAAATTTATAGGAAATATGATATCTTAGATTAAACCGCAAAGTAGTTTAATTATTAAAAATGTTTCCGAAAATTATTATTCATAAAATATTGAATTTAGTTGACAGGGTAAATTCATCGCAGATTCAAATCGCAAATTCTATTGAATGAAAATGGGAATGGAAGGTATTACATATTTGTACCTCGAATTCGTCTGGAAAAGGATGTTGAAAGTTTTGCATTATATTGAAGTCCAGTGAATTTATTGAAGAAGTCCAGTGAATTTATATTGAAGTCCAGTGAATTTAGTGAAAGTTACATGAACAGGTTACCAATAAATGAACACTTAATTAAATCTGCAATGAACACATTGTTAAATCTGTAACATTTTCAATTAAATTTGATGCCATAACAAAATTTAAAATCATACCATATAAACAGAATTCAATACCATCCATGCATATAATCACACACATAAACATGGCATGACTGTCACACACAAATCGACATTCTCAAACATCAGACTTACTCACTGACTCAAATTGAAACCAACCACACATCTAAGCACACAGAGTTGCCAATCTGAATATAAAAGACTGAAACCAAACACAGATACTTGCCAATCCTGAAAATACTGAAAAATGAGGAGAAAAATACTGAAAAATGATAAGAATTTCCCTACTTCCTTCGACGAGTATATTCTCTGGTCTGCCAGGTATATATAGTATCCACGAATTTCCCTACTTCCTTCGACGAGTATATTCTCCGGTCTGCCGGGTATATGTAGTTCCCACGCCCTTTTGAAGGTTTTATCGACGCCAAGAATTATACGTTGCGGAGTGTTATAGAGAATTATACGTTGCGGAGTGTTATAGGTTGGTTTCTGGTGGAAAAATATAACAAATCTGACCATGATGGTTATGTTCTAACACGCGCCCGTAAATACCAGAGTGTAATACGCTGACAAACGTTTCTTTTGTTAGAGAATATAAGGAACTTGACATAAAACAAACGCAGCAGCCATTGTTCGAGTGGAATATGCCGCTTCATGGTTATGTTCTAACACGCGCCCATAAATACCGGAGTGTAATACGCTGACAAACGTTGCTTTTGTCAGAGAATATAAGGAAGTGGACATAAAACAAACGTAGCAGCCATTGTTCGAGTGGAATATGCCGCTTTATTGTCAGAGATCATAACAAATTATAGGTGCCCACTTTGTTTAGAAGATTGGATATATTTCAAATTTAAAAATCGCGTTGGTTTTTCCTAATATTGAGAACCAGTCCTCATGGTTTTGAAACGGTTTTGAAAGGAGGCTAAGCCATAAATATTAAATAAGGTTTCAAATCATTTTTTAGTTACTGATATTTTAGTTTGAAAATTATTTTTTTATTCTACATTTGTATCACATTTGTGAAAGTTAAAAGTAAAAACATAATAGCTGTTAGTTTTAGAGAGCTGATCCCTAACTCCATTCTCCAATGTCATAGAAAAAAAACAGTTAAATTTAAAATTAAAAAATCTTACAAAAAAAATTAAAGAAACCTTAGAAAGTTATTGGTGAAATTTATGGATAACTTAATTTTTTTCAATATTTTAAGAGTGTTGCAAAACCTTAGTCTTAGTTACTAAATCTTTGAGGGCTTATTTTTGTAAGGTCCATTAGTTATATGATTACAACAATGAGGGAAATAATATGGAAGCATTCACTGAGCTTCCCAATAATATTTTGATTTTAAATAAATATATTAATATATATATATATTTTTGAATTCTCTAATTATAATAAATTTATTATTAGATATTCATATTTATTGTGCTATATATTAACATCCACTAATTGTTTAAAATACAATATGTGTCCCTTAACCAAAAGGCATTATGAATGCCAAAAAACTGAGAATTACAAACTCTTCCACAATTCCACCTCTAACCACTATTACCATTAAGAGAAAATGACATTGATTACTTGATAATCCTTAACATAAAATCTATAAAATTAGGTAAACCAAATCTTCCACAATGTCACCTCTAACAACTATTTCCATTAACAAAAAATGGCATTGATTACATTATAATCTTTAACATACAAACCGTAAAATTAGGCAAACCATAGTGCATGGTGATCTCTAACACAATGAATTCTAGAAATTCCCCCCCTCGTATACTCTCACGATGAAGACATTGTGACTCCTAAAAAGTCACAACACACATCAACTTTAATACTTAGCACATTAACTATAACCTATGTATACTTAATGTGGCATAACATAGTCAAGGTAGAGGTGAATCAAGTGTAGCTCCTTCAAATTAAATTCCATTAGAAGGGAATATAAAAAATGTTGAGTATTATGTAGATGATATTTTGACTATTGACATTGACGAAAAGAGCATTTTATGGGAGTTAGTCTATGGCAATGATATAGATGAAGACTCATAATTCTCCCATTATATAATATCATAATGACATATATTTTGTAGATCACTTGGGGCCTTAATGTTGGTGTGTCAAGCACATTTCAACTATTATGCTTATTCTTTCACAAACATAAATGTATATTTCTCAAATTTTATAAAACAATATTGATGAGTACTCATAATTCTCCCATTAGATAATATAATGACATATATTTTTTAGATCACTTGGGGCCTTAATGTTGGTTTGTCAAACCCATTTCAACTATTATGCTTATTTTTCACAAAATTAATTATATATTTCTCAGATTTTATAAAACAATATGATTTTTTCCGGTTTATCCCTGGATCCACTAAAATTAGCAAAGTATAGATATGTTTTTCTTAATTTAATTATATGTATTTCAATGTTGTTTGGATTCTATGAAAAACCAAAATCGATGCCTTCCACAAGGTACCCATTGTGACTACCATTAGTTTTGTCCTGTTTCTAGGTAGAAATTAGAATTATATTCTAAAGCAGGATGGCTAAGTTCCAATAACACTTTCAATGTATATAGAAAGATCTGTTAGATTCATTGAAGTACCCGTACTGAGGATTTTTCTTATATTATTTTTTTAGAATTCAATTTTTATATGTATGTCTCAAATTTCAATTGCGGAAAGTATTTTTGTCTTACATGAAAAGAGAATTAGAGTAGTGGAAGAAATCAACTTAGAAAAATATCCAAAAATAGAAATCACCACATTCAAAAGAGAATAAACCAAGAAGGAGATAATAGAATAAATCTTATTCTTATCATGATGAGGATGTAATGGAGACATATATCGATATCGCATGTATCATAAAAATGGTAATTGTTTATTTTATAGCGTCACTCTAAAAATTTGCAGTAAACATATTTTGATACATATTTTATTAGAATCTATTAAATGATAGAAGTGATTGTAGGAAGCAGAAACATTACCCGACACAACAATATCCAAGGAATTTTTCCGATGAGGTTGCAACCCGCTAGTCATAGATGTTATAGGTTCTTCAGATTTCCTAGCTCAAAAGGAATGGCTCCTTGAGAAAATTGTTGGTTAAGTTAAATTGTAAAAGGTCCAGAAGATTCCCTAAAATGGATGGAATTTTAGCATTAGAAAATTGGAGAAAATGTTTAATACTTGCAACTATGGTAGTTGGGTGAAAGTGGCAGAGACCGAACTCTTAAGTTATTTGTGGAGAGATATAGATGTTTATGTCTTGAAAGCTCAGAGACAGAGACAGTCTCTAAGAGTAGGAGTCAAGCAAGGATAATATTGTGTGATAAACCCAAATACTTGAGGTTAATGCATCTTCCCAAGTCCACATGACTACTACCTGAATCATTGATGTAATTTGAAATCAATGCCTTAATTTTTAATCAGAGTGAGGCAAGCCAAGATGACACTCTACTTTTTGTTGGGATGAATAGCGTGTTCCCAAATTTTCATTAAATAGCTGCCAAATTATTATTGTCAAATTTCCATTAACAATTTTTCTGCAACATTGTGATTGCCATGATAAGGCTAACATGTAAGAGTCCAGTTGAGTTAAAAGCTTCACTTTTCTTAGATAAGTATTCAATGTGTTAATTTGAATGTTCACATTTATAATAGTTATCCATAAAATATTAGTATAAAACTAATAAATAATAATTAAAATATCTTACTAAATATTTATCTAATTTAAATTTGATTTCCAATATTGTTTTCAAATTTCTATTAATAATTATGTACCGTATGTGTGCACAATTATGAGTGCTAGGTAAAGAGGTTCAACCTTATATTGAAAAAATTCTTACCTACAAGCCAAATTCAACTCATTTTGTGCATATTTTTCCTTCATAATCGTTTCAGAAAATATAATACCAAATATTTTGTTGACAACATTGAGTAGAAAGCTTCAAGTCTTACATGTAATTATTTAATATGATAACATAAAATATCATTGACACTTGAATTAGTTATCCATATAAAACTCCTAATAAAAATTATTGAGCAAAGTAAGAATATTGAATAGGAAAGTTCCAAAGGAATATGATAAAATCTATGAGTTAAAAAATATTTAAATATATAAATAAGGTCTAATTTATAGAAAAAATAGTATTTTTCATGCTGAGATACAACCTCAATTTATTGTTTAAAATACATTTTTGAATTCATAAATTAATTCAGCCCCTGGAAAAAACCTTGGGGGACTCAAATTCTACAAATTAAACAACTAGAAGTCAAGTTTTTAAAAATAACTGCTAGAATTTGGTTTAAATTGAAATTAATTAAAAAAATGATAATGATAAAAGCTATTTCCTCTATAAGTTAGACTACAAATAAAAATAATAATTATGTTAAACACATAATTAATATAATATTTAAATATATGTGCGTTAAAAATATTATAATTTTAATCCAATGTAATATAAGAACAATTAGTAATCAATAAATATATAATTTGTACAATAATGATTTTTTTTTCCAACACTATAAAAGTATATCATTATTAGTGAAGCTAATCATTTTTTGTTGTTACTGTTATTCAAGGAAAACTACTCCATCTGGAATGTAATATAATAACAACTAGTAATCAATAAATATATAATTTGTACAAGAATGATTTTTTTTCCAACAGTATAAAAGTCTATCATTATTAGTGAAGCTAATCATTTTTGGTTGTTACTATTATTCAAAGAAAACTACTCCATCTGGAATGACCCTTTAGTGGTCTACAAGGTGTCAGATGGCTCATGGGCTTGGGTCATTTACCTACTTTCTAATTCCTTAAGCGTCTTTAAATCTTAATTGTAACACTTAAAAATATATTAATGATAATTTTACATATATTATAATACATTAATAGGAGTAGTTAATTTAGTGAATTTACATGTATTGGTTAGTTGATGTTTGAATACATTTTAGTGAATTTTTTATAGTGTCAAAAATATTTATCTAACAAATTTCAATGATAGGTGATTATTATTTACATAATACCATTTTTTGAGAATGTTAATAGCATGGTTTAAGTTTCTTGATAGTCTTGAAACTAATATATTTTTCCAATTAAAACCGTATATTTACTACATTGAATAAGAACAAAATGAAATATAGGGATACATATGTAATTGAGAATATCTTCAAAGTATCACCAAGTATTTGTAGAGCATCAAGATTACAAAATAGAAGGTTCCATGATTAATCCTAAAACTATGTACCATTGATTTAGGACAAAGACATCCATCATCAATATTCCTCAGGTGTGAGGGTACTTCCTTATTAAGTAGATAGTCCAAGTAATGATTTTATTACAAATAAAATATAGATATAATTGAGCATACCTCGTTGTTAAAATACACTATGTGACAAAACAAAAATTATTGGAGCATTTATAGATTTAGCAAAATAATAGTTTGTGAAAAGTAAATAGGTTAGTATGGTATATCAACTTGTATCATCACCAAAGGGGTTGGAAGCTATATTGGAAATAACCATTTAGGTACGAATGAGAAAATACATGAAAGTTATTGTGTTTTTATATTGATGTTATCACCAAGGTTTCACCCTCATCATAACATAAATTTGTATCAAAAAATACATGCCAAAAATATTATAATGATATTTTCCCAAACTCATTTTCTTATTAGTATTATTTATATTAGATTTGTTTCTTGATGTATATCATTTTGGGTCCCCATATTAACCTCAACACCATATTGTACGACTTAAGGGTTATTTTTGTACATATTTTAACAAATGTTCTTAGTTCACCATGAATGTAACAACCATAGATTTGATCATTGGCATTAGAAAGAGAGAACTAATGTTATAAAAAATGTAAATCATCCATAAAACATCATAACAGTAAGGAATGGAGAGTGATTTCTTTTCAGTTAATTATGATGTTATTGATATAATTAAAAAATTATTAAGAGAGCATGTAGATACATCAAATTTGATAATGAGCTAATAAAATATATTAATGTATGAACCTAAAAACCCTAAATCAAAATTCTCCAAAGCAAGAAATATTTAGCACAATAGATAAAGGTGAGTCCTTTATATCATGTTTTAACTAGATGTTGAAACAATTTAAAGAGGAGGAAATTATAGATCTATTTACACCTACTATGAGTACATGGTGAAGCCTACTACCAAAAGTAGCCATGATATTACTAGAAGTTTCCTAATTTAGTTAGTATTTTTTTAAACATACGCTAGAAAGGATATTATGGGATATTGAATAGCGAAGGAAACAAGTCATAAAATTTAATATGTGGCATATTTAACTTGATTTAACATTTATTTAGATTCATAAAATGTTGTGTTTCTTCGAATAAAGTCATTGTATATCTATTAAAATAGGTATATCAAATATGTCTGCCTAAACATTAACAACTCATAAAAAATGTGAAATAAAATGAGTAAATTAAATAGAGTGCATGAGCTTAAATTGAGATAGTGTAATTTAAAATATGGTTTTATAGTATCATGAAAGTTGAAACCACACTATTAAAATTGATGGTATGATATACAAATAATAGTAGATGTAATTAATGAAGAGATAATCGATTCAAGCAACCTAGTTCAATGCATGTTTATAAAATCTTGTATTTTCACTTTTGTAGACCATATATATTGATGGAATTCAACAGATGATAAACTAATTGTTTATGTATGCCATGCTTGCAAAGGAAATAATGAAATAGTTGAATATATGAATTTGAAAATCCTTATATAAAATGCTATGAAGTCAAAAATATTTATAAAATAGAGTTAGAGGTTCTTGAGGCCTTCTCCATCATCACATTATTAAGAAAAAAATATGTTGAGAAACTATGTTAAGATGCTCAAATATTTAAAATAAATGGAAAAATGACATATATAAGTATGCATTTTATGCAGACCTAATGAAACATATTTTAAGATTGGTATTGAAAGTTGTATTATGCGAATGGACTTATTTTAGCCCTTGACTATGATGGATATCATACGTTTATTAATTAGAGATATATAATAGCTAAATTAAATGAATAATTACCATAAAATCTTGAACTTAAGTGTAAAAAGAGTTGAACAAAGAAGGAATGTTTGCAAGTCACAAAGATATTTCAACAGTTAACTTAAATGAACTGTGTATGTGTTTACTGAGCTAAATCAAATATCTATGTCCAATATTTTATAACTCGTAAATAATGTAAAATAGAGTGTAATAGATTCACGTATTATTCACGACCTAATAAAACATAAATTTTCATAGGAACATATAAGCTTGAGCCATGCTATTAAAACATATGAGGTGATATCCAGGTATGAAAATATGTAACTAATGAAGAATAATTGTATGAAATAAATCTAGAGAAATGGAAATTTGGAAATGGTTGAATTTATAGAATTAAATCTAGATTCTTCTTGAAGAAAGAATACTTAAAGAAAGACATCAAAGATAACAATGGTCCTTTTTCAGTTCCCTGTATTTTTTGTTTGTAACAAATCGTAATCCTTTTGAAATTTAATAGCAGAGTTGTATATAAATACTAAAGATATTAATTATCTCTAAGATTGCATTTCTTGGCATAGGCAAGTTTATCAAAATTAAGGAAATTTTGAATTTGAGCATTATCGCATTTATGAAAATGTGTGGGTTAAACATATAATGGTTAGTTTTCTCCATCATGATATGTTTTGGAAAACTATAACAATGCAATATAATAAAAGCTTGATAATGCTTCCTAATGGATACATTCAGGGTTTATGAATATCTCTCACACTAAACCAAAGTAATTCTTCCTAACATTTATTTTGAGGTATAAGAAAATATTTCCAATCATGACATAAATTCACGTGGATAATCTCTTTTATTTTAAGTTACACTATCTTCAATTTATACCACACATGCCCGTATTCACGATTACTCTACAGATGTTCATATTAAGGAACCTCTTAGCATTATCCTTAACCTTGAAAAAATAAAACCTAATTCCAGCTCTTATAAAAAGTCCCCTTCTTTTTGGGAAAAGTGGGGTCAATTTAAGATTGTCAAAATTGCATCTTAAATTTTATTCTTCACAACAAATGAGAGCATCTTCATGACCTTTTACAAAACCCTTGTGAATATGTATAACACATAATTCAACATAGAAAAGAATAACAGAATTATCCTTTTGATCAATGTTATTTTAATATCGCAAAATGAATCATGGGTATTGGTCTAAGAGATTTGTTGTTTCTCATTGAAATTTTGATGATTGAAACACATGGTCAATAGTAGATAATGCAGAAAAAAATATCTTAGATGACCATGAAAAGGAGGACTAACATATCATTTAAAAACCACCCTCTCACTTATTTCTATTAGATAAAAAAATATTATCTAGAAATGAAAAAAATAAAAAATATGCCTAAAGACACTGAAGGATCCTCTAGAATTCTATTAGCAACACAATCTTCTCCTCCTCGATTATCTCCTCTTCAATTAGGTGCACTAGCATGATAATTGATACATCAGTGGTATAGGCAATTATAAATGGTGGAATTAACATAAGAGGAATGGGATATAATGTATATAAGTTACCTCTAGTCCATAAAATCCCATAAAGCCTTGAATTATCCATTTAAATTGTTCTCATAAAAACTGATAAAAAACATAAGAAAATACACTAGAGAAATTGAAATGCTATTGGAGACTAAAGAATGGTCCCCTGTATTAAACGAATGTGAGAAATCATTTCCATAAAACCTTGACTCACTCGGAAAATGAAGGCCAATTGGA
>APFE031351771.1:0-31062 GCA_000404065.3 Pinus taeda | reverse complement strand
ATTATTATGAGCTAATAATATTTGACTGTTCTATATTTAGACTGAGCAGTCACTCCGCTGTGGTGTCACTCTGCTGTGGTCTAAAAATAGAATTCCATCTATTTTTTTCCAACTTGATCAATCATCCATAAACAGCAACCTGCAATCCATAGACATAGTCTAAAAATAGACTTGCGCCAAAAATAGCCTGCGAGCCCACTTAGTGAAGGCGACTCCTTTCCACTAAGCTCCATCATCTTGTTGCATTCTCAACAAGCATTTCCTGTTGCACACTTTTCAACAATGTCTATGGCCCTCAACCACTGGAAGATAAACTCTGGTTCCTCACCTCTCTGGAGGAAATGAAAAAAAGACACCTAACATTACCCTGGATTCTAGGGGGAGATTTTAACATGATCAAATCTCTCACGGAAAAAAAGGGGGAACCAGAAAACTTGGTTGAGATTCAACTGCCTTACAAAACTTCCTCGCCAATATGAAACTGGTGGATATGGACACTGGCAATGGAATTTTCACTTGGAATAACAAAAGAGGGGGTTCTACCCAAGCAGCCTCAAAATTAGACATATTCATAATCTCAGAAGAACTTCTACTCACTAGAAGAAGCCTAACATAGTTCATCCTACCTTTTGGAGGTTCAGACCACTAGCCCATCCAAATGGAAGCTTCCTTAAATGGAAAACCAAGAAACAAACCCTTCATGTTTGAGAATGTCTGGCTCATCACTCTGATTTCTTCATAAACATTGAGAAGTGGTGGAAAGAAGAGCTACACTTTCAAGGCACGAAGATGTTCCTTCTACATCTCAGGCTCAAACATATCAAATGTAGACTCAAAGAATGGAATAGAAATGAATTTCGAAATATCTTCAAAGCCAAAGGAGAAGTGGGAAAGAGATTACAGGAAATTAACCAAATTATCATTAAATAAGGCTTCACAGAGGAAAGAAAAGAGCTTTCAAACTCACTTCAGCATGAATGGGACAACAGATGTCTACAAGAGGAAATCTTCTAAAGGCAGAAATATAGAGTCCAATGGATTAAGGAAGGGGAGAGAAACACCAAATTCTTTCACAAATCCACCATAGCTCACAGAAATAATAATAGGATTTTGAAACTCATAGATCCTCAAGGAATAGAAAAAAATAGACATGAGGAAATGGAAGATGTTGTAGTCAAACATTTTCAGAGAATTGATGAGGAAACTATAGTAGACAGATCCCAATTCACGAGAAGATTTACTCAGTATATTCCTAAATTGGTCTCCAAGGAAGACAATTATAATCTCAGCGGACCAGTAACATAGGAAGAGGTCGAGGAAGCTATCAAAGAAATGCCTGATGGGAAAGCTTCAAGCCCTGATGGTTTCAAAGTGGACTTCTTCAAAACATGCTAGAAGATTGTAAAACAAGATATTCTGGAGGTAGTGGAGGACTCAAGAAGCTCTAAATCAGTATTGAGGGCGCTCAATGAATCCTTCATCGCCTTAATCCCCAAATAGGAAAAAGCCACCTCTCCAGACAGGTTCAAACCCATAGCATTATGCAATGTGGTGTACAAAATCATTTCCAAAGTCATTGCAAACAGACTCAAGCCCCTCCTCCCAACTCTGGTGTCAGAGGAGCAAAGGGGTTATGTGGAAGGGAAACAAATTTTCAATAACATAATTCAAGCACATGAAGTTGTTCATTCCCACAAAACGAACAAGCAAGCAGGGATGATAATATAGCTGGACATAATGAAAGCTTATGATAAACTAAGCTGGGCTTACATAAGGGATGTTCTAAAAGCATATGGCTTTGACCATAATTGGATAAGGTGGGTCATGGCTCTTGTCACCACTACCAGTTGTTCAATTCTTCTCAATGGCTCTCCTTCCAGAACCCTCAAGCCTACAAGAGGTCTCAAACAAGGTGATCTTCTTTCCCCTTTCCTCTTCATTCTCATGATGGAAGGGTTAGGTAGAGCGATCAGAGTTGCCAAGGAGGAAGGAAGAATACAAGGACTGAGACTCACTCGAGATGGAGACACGGTGACACATCAACAATTTGTGGACGATACTATGTTGTAAGGCATACCTACAATCAAGGAAGCCAAAGCATTCAAGCAAATTTTGTATGAGTTTGCAATGGCTGTTGGCACTGAGGTAAGCCTCACAAAATCAAAGATCTTCTTTTTCAATAATGATATTTCTATTAAGATATATCTCTCGAAAATTTTAGGCTTTCAAAGAGATTCACTGCCCTCGAAGTATCTGTGAGTTCCCCTCACCAACAAACCACTGAACAAGGACATTTGGGAGTCAGTAATAAACAAATTGGAAGACAAGATCAACAAGTGGACAAACAGAGCCCTGAACCTAACAGAGAGGCTGGTCCTCACTAAGGCGATCCTCCAAACCATCCCAATCTACATGCTATCAGCCCTTCCGGCACCAACAGGAGTCCTTCAACAAATCAGAAACATGCAAGAGACTTTCTCTGGGGGAAAGGAGAAGAGAAAAAAGATGGGCTCTAGTGGCTTGGGACAAAATATGCAAACCCAAATCCCATGGTGGCTTGGGGATACATGACCCAGGAATTTTAAACAAAGTTCTGGGAGTAAAAGTGTGGTGGAGATGGCTAAAGGAAATACGAACCCCCAGGGTGAAATTATGGAAACAAAAGTATGCAATGAACTGGCAAGAAACGAACCTCATAAGAATGACAGGACAAGTAAAAGGTTCTCAAATTTGGAACAGGACTTGGGAGAATAGAGACTTATTACAAAAATATAGTTTCTGGGAAATTAGAAGTGGAAATCTGACCTAGTTCTTGGAGGACAATTGGCAACAGGAAGGTAATCTCGGCAACGAGGAACTATAAAGCATCCAAACTGATACCACTAACAAAGGATTAAAGAGGGTAAGTGACTATTAGGATAAGTCAAGGAACAATAAAAACTGGAGAATATGGAAACTTCCATATTACAATGAGCTGACCATGCTAAAAACTCAAGCTAAAGCCTTGGAAGATATTCTGGAAAAAAGGCAATTCTTGACCTCAACCTCAGATGACCAATTAATATGGAGAAGAAATAATGTGGGTCTCTTGAACCTCAAAGAAGCCAAAAGAATAACTACAGGTCTTAACTTTCCAAACACTGACAAGAATTGGAAAGACCTTTGGAATTACCCACATTGGATGAAGATCAAATTGTTCAGGTGCCCGGTTCAACAAGACAAGATTCTAACATGGGAGAATCTTAGAAAGAGAGGTTTTGTTGGCCCCTTAAGATGTCATCTATGTGGTCAGAACGAAGAAACCGCAAATCATCTTCTCAATATTTGCTCCTTCACTTCAACACTATGAAACTGGGTTGGAGATGTCTTTAAGTAGACAAACAGGAATGAAAATAATATCATTGTTACGCTGAAAAATTGGAGAAGAAATTTCTCAGACAATGAGACAACAAACATAGCCTGGGCTTTGACTCCAGGGTTCTTGATCTGGAATGTATGGAAAGAGTGCAACAACAGGATTTTCAAAGATAAAAAGGGCCCAGTCAGTAGCATCATAATGCTAATCCTTAAACAACTCAAGGAGATAGTCAACACCCTTGGGGGGATTCCAACGAGAAAGCACATTGGAAATATAGAGGCAAGCATCCTGAAAAGGTTGGAGCTTCAAACACATATCCCTTAGAGTCCTCATCAGACCACAAAGCATACTTCAGAAGGAAAGGCTTTCTGGCAACCCCCTTCATAGGGTTTCTTAAAATTCAACATAGATGGAGCCTCTAAAGGCAATCTTGGAGACGCAGGTTATGGAGGAGTCATGAGAGATGAGGAGGGCAACAAACAAGTAATCTTTCACAATCATCTGGGAAAAGACACCAACAATATGGCTGAACTCATGGCTATGGAACAATGCTTGGAAATACTGATAGAGCACAATACGCATAATGTTATCATCGAGGCTAACTCAGAATTAGTCATCAATTCAGTCAAGTGGATAGGCTCATGATCAGCACCAGAGAAAATCTCAAGCCACTGGAGGCTTCTACAGGTCTATTACAAAATTCAATCACACCTAAGAATTCTAAGAACTCTTAGGTTTGTGCATGTACACAGGGAAGCCAACAAAGTAGCGCACTGGCTTGCCAATGAAGGGGTCAGATTTACATGAACCAACATGTGTTGCAGGTGGGAGAAGGTAACAGATAGCCAAATGTGAGAAGGATACTCATCTCGGGACTCATAGACAAGGAGAAATATTAGAACAGACAGGGAAATGGAATATCACCTTTCGTCAATGAAGAATAAGAGTACATTAGAAAGTTACACAGAATTTGGGAACTTAAGATTCTCACAGGAAATCAGCATAGTTTGCATTAGCACAGGTGTTACTAGAAGCTTGGAAGAGGAAGTCCTCGTGCCATTGACTGTTTGATCACGAGGAAAAAGATCGGAGGCAATAGGCTATTGAGATGGATGGTGAATACGAAAGGAAGACAACGAGAGTTAAAACAGCTCTTGGCTTACCACCTTCTTCGGGTGCCCTCAAATCCAAAAGTGGTTTTTATGGATTGCTTGCGTTGCCACTCAATTGTCCACATGTGGCTTTGGGAGGAGAGGGAATACCGCCTTCATCGGGTGGATATTCCTCGAGCAACAAATTCGCGTGATTTGACCATGGGCCGTTCAATCAAAAGGGAGCAGATCGATGGCTATAAGCAGTCGAGCGAGTTTGGGGGTTTGGGAAAAAGGAAACAGGAGTCAAACCAGCTTTTTCTAAACCACCCTTATCAGATGCCCTCAAATCCAAAAGTGGTTTTCATGAAATGCAAGTGATGCCACTCAGCTGTCTACACGTGGCTGGGGAAGGAGAGTAAATACCACCCTCATCGCGTGGGTATTCCTTGGGCCCCTGTGCCACACAATATGGATATTGGTCGTCGGATCAGGAAGGAGAAGATCGTTGGCTATAGATTGTCGAGCAGGTTAGTGGGTCCAGGTGGTAGTCAGCGAAGGTCAAATCAGCGTCCGGTTTACCACCCTTATCGGGCGCCCTCAAATCCTTAAGTGGTTTTTTATGACTTGCATGTAATGCCACTCAAACATCTACACGTGGCGATGGAGGAGAGAGAATACTGCCCTCATCGGGCCGGTATTCCTCGGGCTACTGCTCTGCGCGATATGGATATTGTTTGTTTGATGAGGAGGAGGCAAATAAACGACTTCTGAGAGTCCAACAGTTTTGTGGGTCCAAGTGACAGTTGGCGGATCCAAAAGCTTTTGTACTTTGGTTTTATTTCTCCCTTATGTTTGCCTAAGTGCTGCTTTAAGGGTTCTAAGTGTTAATTTATTTCTTCTCTTTGTTGGAGAATGAGTCATCTTAATGGCTGTTGTAACTTATGTAACTTATTTTCATTCCGAAGTCAATAGAATGTTCGACTCTTGCTTTAGCAAAAAAATAGAAAACTAATTATATGGTTAATTGGAAGTATTGTCTCTTTTAAGTATTGTCTTTTTTTTTTTTTTTTTTTTTTTTTTTTTTTAATTATGTCATAGGCATAGTTTACTTGAAATAAAGTTTTTAGAATTTTCAATTTATTATTAATAATTATGGTGAATGGTAGGAATTTAACTTCCATAGAATAGTTTGTAAGAATATCCATAATAGTATACACAAATCAAAAGTTGAGATTTATGACTTTTTTGTGGCTTAATTAAATTAATTAATTTAAAAAAAATGTCATATGAAGTGAGCTATAGTTTTTGAAGATGTGGTATTGACAAGTCTTGATATTTGTGTGATATTATAACAAAGTCTTTTTACAAACTAAAATTAAGAATTCCCATAATAAAGTTGGAATAAATCTCCATAATTAAGAATCTTATTCTATATATATGTTCCACATTGATATATTAATTATTTTTATAATTATTAATAATAATAATTTAAATTTTTCGGCTGCGGGTGCGAGCAGTTGAAAGAGGTACGGGGGCGGGCTTCCCACTGGGCAAGTGGTAGCCCAGTCCCGCCACCTGTACAAGCCCATTAAAGGCCTGCCACCCCTCTTGCCTCACATTAAACTCGAGCAGTGTCATTCACTGCAGACGAGCCGCTCTTGCCATTCAACCTCGCGCGCGCACTGTTACTCAATCCTCCGGGAATCCGATGCAGGGCATAGGTTCGCACATGGCGCGAAGTGCGATAGCCCAGTATAATTACAGCGCAATGGGGAAGGTAAGGCATTGTTTGTTGGTTGTTCTGGTTATCATTCGGCTCTGGGTTTCTATGCCATGTGATTTGCAGAATGGTAGGTGCTACAAAGGGTCAAGCTGGCACTTTGTTCATCCCGCCCTCGTTTCAGAGCTCACCTTTCGTTGCTGTTGGAGTTTCAAACCTTGGCCCGCAATCCTGTTAGCCCAGGTCCGTTTTTGTGAATTTCCCCTGCAATTCCTCGTTTCTCCTTTTGCTCTTGAGCCTTCTTGCGCCATTCCGACTTCAGTTCCTAGGCCTCACCATTACCAGTCAAGTCCCAACTTCCTGTGCCACCTCTCTGTCAATTCTGGTCTGCAATGCTTCGGGAGAGGCTTCGCCTTAGCAGCTGCCGTGACGGGTCTTGTGGAGGAGCAAGGGGACGAGCCAACCCACCTCGCTCCTCTGATTCTTCGTCGGATGATGCTAGTAGTGCCCGGCAAAGACGAGGGAGAGGACGTGGGCGAGCTAGAGCCTATGTATGTGACCACTTCTCCCATCCCACAACCAGGTTCAGCTTCCCGTGCCTTCTAGACTCCGATACCTACTATGTATCTGTCAAAATTGAGAAATGCGAGCGTGTGGTCCCTCCGCCAGTTGCAGAGGAGCACAAGCCTCCTGCTACAGCCATGGGTCAGCAAACCCTGCCTCCTGCCCAAAGTTTTTGTCAAGCAGTTCAGCCTCCTGCTCCAGGGCCGGGTCAGCGCGATCTGTCGGAGGCAACAGCGGGTGCTGTGGCGGGTCCAAACGCTCCAGCCGAAGACGACGCGCCCCACACTGACTCAAGCGAGGCGGACCAGTTTGGCTGCAGGGTGGTGGAAGAGCTGCCATCCACCTCTGTGGACGACTGAGCCAGTTTTCAGGACCATCGGGTGGAGGGTATGGCATAGTCATTTTGTTTATCTGGTTGGTCAAGATCTGTGTTTTTACAACATTCTCTCTCTTTGTAATGTTGCCGCTCTGCTCAGCCCCTTGCAGGATAATCATAGTTCTTAAATGTGCTTCTGTTTGCGGTTACTTTGTCCGAATATATAGTCTGGGAATATGGATTTTGAGTCTGTAATTGGGAATATGGTTTTTGAGTCTGTAATCGGGAATATGTCTGGGTTACTAGGTTCATCTTCTGACTGGATAGAGTTTTGTAGCAGCAGGCGAGTCTTCCAAACCTGGGGAATGACAAATGCCTGGCTGGATATGGTTACAATGTGCAAAATCCATCTCTGTATGGTGGTGATATCTAAGGCATGCCTCGTTGTAATTTTTTGAAGCTTTTTGTACTATAATAGAATTAGACTAATTTAAAAATAATAATAATAATAATTTAAATTAAATTAAAGTTATTATTTAATTAGACTTTATGATTTTTATTTTATTTTAGAAATGTGAAATGTAAGTTAAAACAAATGTTTTGATGTTTATTCTATAAATTAAATAATAGTGATGTTGACTGAAAACAATTAATGCAGCTAATTAGTCATTTAATGCAGTACAGACTATTAATGTGTGAGTCTGTCAAAATTTCTTGGATGGAGCTATATTAAATAATAGTGATGTTGACTGAAAACAATGTCGAGAGGTGTTCAATTGAGACCCGTCGTGGAATCGACATCAAAAGACTTAAGTCGTAGCGACTATTTGAGCGTTGAAGATTAGCTATAATACATGCTTTGACAAGATATTCACCATCCGTAATTCATGGAATCTGGTGGGGCAGCCCATTAAATGCCATTTGAAAATGCATCATCTGTGATATGATTCGGTCACATTCTTTTCACCCATAACAATACGATAAGTTCAAGTTCTGTACACCAACACATTTCACCCATAACTCGTTTATGTGGATGGCTGTGAACCAACACATTTTTTAATAAAACTATCATTTTTCTATATCTTTAATGATAATATGTAAAATTAAGTATTACTAGCTATTGCCTCAAAAAGTGCAAACAGATGTGGATGGCGGTGAACCAACACATTTGTTAATAAAATTATCATTTTTTCTATATTTTTAATGATAGTATTCAAAATTAAGTATTACTGGTTATTGTATTCAAAATTAAATATTGCTGGTTTTCATTGGTTATTGGTTCAAAAAGTGCAAAGATACACTAAACCAATAAAAGATTTAAGAAGATTATCTCTCTAAAAATATAGTGTAAAAAATAAGCTCATAATTAAATTTTAGAATTATAAATTTCAAAAAAAACGTTTAATAATACAAATAATCATATTTTTTTAACTTCTTTGTAATTGGAAAAAAATGAACTCCTTACCAAGGTAACCCAGAATCAAATTTCACAAGCAGTATCGTGTCGGGAAAGACATGCTAAAAAAATTCAATCAAGCTCCTTGTCAAACTTGCAATCAATTTAAATATTGCAATCAACATGCTCTCCTATCAAATTAAAACCAAAAGACCAAACTGGATCTTTGTAAAAAACCCGTCATTGATTTTCTATTCTAATTGAGTATATAAAGATTAATTGTATTTTATTGAAATATAAGAGGTAAATAAAGAAATGGACAAATGCAATGTTTGTTATATACAAATTGTTTGGTGGATTTTCTTTTCATTTCTTTTTTCCAACAACGTGCCCTTTTTATCTTACATGAAACCTTTACTTTTCAATCTTGGTATTATATATCCATTTGTTTAGAAATATGCTTTTATTAGTATTATATTTAATTGATTTTTAATATCTAAATTAAAATTAAGTTGATTACTTATTTATTTTTAATGGTTTTAAAAGGATAATAAAAATAATTGTAATTTAATTTTAAGAATATGACTAAATTAATGATGTATGATATTTTTTCATTTAATATATATTATAATATATATATTATTTTGAATTTGAATTTGAATCTATATCATTTGACCAAGAAAACACATTGTTTTTTATATATATATATATATATATTATATATATATATATATTATATATTTCTTGAAATTTCTCTCCTTTATATTTATATTTTATTAATATGAAATTGAAATTCATAATTTCTCTATTCCACATACAAAACAAATAGCAGTAGTCTATAACGCGACTTTTTGAAAGCCTTTCCCGCGGATTTTCCCGGTCAAAATACGGCAGCGATTCATTGGAATCCCAAGTTTAATAGCTAGTTTCTGCACAATCAATGGCTCCTAGGAGTTTTTCAGGGTGCTGAATCCAAATATGGAGTTAAAAAACCATTTTAACTGCTAAAAATCGAGATTTAACCTCATTTGTTCCGCCGGATTCCGTCACCGGAATCTCCAAAAAGTCGCATTATAGACAACTCCAAACAAATATATGTAAAATAAACAATTCAATAAAGCGAGAATTTTTCAAACTATAAATGCATATTATATACTTAGAAAATACCCGTTCAAATCAAGGGTGAGGAATGTTTACTTCTTGTTTCAAATTAAAAATGGGAAAATGTTTACTCACTCATTATTAAAGAGAAGTAAATAATAATAACAAAATTGTTAACAATGTTAACATTCAAGTGATGGAAAAATGATCACATCAATTAAATAACCCATTTTCTTTTAAATTAAATATTTCCATTTAGAAAATTATATTATAATCATTTTATTTTTTAATATTAATTACTCTCATTTAAACTTAAAGATTTCCATTTAAAAAATATATATTATAATTATTATTTTTTAATATAATAACTTTTATTTTCCAATTAATCAAATTCAATTTTAATTCACATTATTTAAAAAAAATCACATTTAAATCTTTATATTAATAAAATCTTGATAACCTTATTTTTTACAATTATATCACATGTTTAAATTTCTAAGAATTAAGAAATAAATATGCATCACTATAATATGACATTGAAAATAAAATATAAATAAGCATACTCATACAACAAATCAATTATAGAAATCATAAGAACTTTTACAAGAAAAGAGTTATTATTTTATTAAAATGTAATGAATTATCTTCATCTTGGAACTAGGAAAGGTACAAGAGTTTTACATAGGTTGATACTAAATATATTTATTTTTAGGATGTGGTTATGGAGCTTCATGTTCAAAATCCATGATACCTAAACACCTTAAATTAAATTTGATTTAAAAAAACCATTTTTGGCATGGCTTCCTACGCTATTCTTGATGCTAGCATATTAATAAATATGATAAGATTTACATTATTATATATTTTTAAATATTTCCATTAGATTGTTGAAATGTGGCAACAAGAATATTCTAATTTTAATTTGTCCTTGAATTAAAATTCGAATTTAGACTCACCAGTTGCTTGAAAAATGATTAGATAATTGTTTTTGAGTTAATTAGTTGGAGAAATTCAAGCGAGAAGTCTTTGTAAAGGCATGCAACAATTATCCCTTAAATTAAGGAGATTATTCCTTAATTAAGGAGATAAGGATGAGTTATAATTGAGTTGTAATTAGTTAGCTCAGTTAACTGAGTTATGTCTAGTTAAATTAGTTCCAAACAATTTGAGGAACTAATTATGAGTTCAGTCAATTGATGCATACATGCATCAAACTAGTGTACTCTAGATAACTAAAGATTCTCTCATAAACAACTCATGCTTGTCTATTCAAAGAAAGACCTAGTTGAGATTAAAGACAAGGACAGTGTACTATCAGTTGCAAGAATTTTCCTATAAGTAAAACTCTTGCATGTAGAAGGAATTCATTCCTTGAGATTTGCACAGTTTTACGGGGTGTAAGATCAGTGTGAGTGATCAGTGTTACACTTGGTAACAATTGGATCACCCAGGAGAAACTGCGCAAGGAAATAGGAGCTTGGAGGGCAAAGGAGAAGGCATGTGAGCAGTCTATTTTGTCTGTGAGCATTAGTGAGGGATTGTATTGAGAGTTGGATCGTTGTAAGAGCTAAATATTTGTGTAATCCTAATATATTTCCACTTGTATGATAATACAGATAGCAGGGTTTTTAGATGAGGCTTTCCCCAGAGTATTCTTTTGTGTTTCATGTGCGTTGATTCTGCTTCTAGTTATATGTTTTCTACTTGATCTTGCTCAAATCTATTAAGCTTCCACAAGTTTGATTGTAGAAGTAGATTAAAGTATTTTGCTTTAGTTATATTGCATTATCAGGTTAATCTACAGTGAGAATTTCTACATAGTATCAAAGCCAAGGTTATCAAAGTTGTGAACAGTATACGTAAAAGCAAATTCGAAGTTTGAAGTTTGGGATTCCATGTACAAATAGAATTCATCTCATACTTCAGGTTCATCAATGGCATTCTATGGCTTGAGACTCAAGTATGCCTTGGGAGGGAGCTCAAATTACATAGCATGGAAGGATAGAATGGAAGTGATATTAGAAGAAAATGGTTTCAACGATTTCATTGATTAAGAAATCCCCAAGCGAGCTGCAGCTAATGCACAAGAATTGGTTGAATGGAAGAAGTGTGTGACGAAGGCGAGATAGATTCTTCTAGAGGGAGTTCAAGACCATATTGTCTCGAGTCTCCATGGGAAGGAGACTCCATTTTCAATGTGGAAGACATTGAAGGACCTCTACCAGAACAGTAGCGACAAGAGGAAGTTGGTGCTCAAGGATAATCTTCGGAAAATCAAGATGGAGAAGGGTGATACTATTTCTACATATCTAAACAAGCTCACCACCTGCAGAGATGAACCTTGGTCTCCTCGATCTTCCAAAGAGCTGGAATAGCTACCAGGACTCTATTAATACAAGAGAGAAACTGTCGGATTGAGAACGACTGTGGTCGGATCTAATGCAAGAGGAGATCAAGAGGAGCACCTCAGATGGTTCTTCATCAAAGAATTATGATGAATAAAATCTGGCCTTAGCGAGTAAGGCAAGGAAAGGGAAAGGGAAGGCTTCCCATTCCGAATCGAATTCTTCTCATGGAGGGAAGAAGGGTGACAAATCTAAAGTGAGATGCTTTAATTTTCATAAGATAGGACATTATGTAACGAATTTCCCATCGAAGAAGTCAAAGAGGGGATCCTTGAAAGGATCTGAAGATGGGGCATTATCCTCTTAGTTTGAAATGGACTTTACTCTCATCGCATGTATGGTTTTATCGATGGTGGGTTGTGTTTGGTATCTTGACAGTGGAGCCTCATTCCACATGATTAGCGATAAAAGTTTATTCAGTACCTTGGAGGAGAAAGACCTCAAGATGCGCATAAATATTGGTGATGACAGAAAGTATAGTGTTTCAAGAGTGGGCACGGTTGCTTTTTAGAGGCAGCATGGAGCTCCTCTCACCTTAGCAGATGTGAAGTATGTGCCTGGACTGAAGAAGAACTTGGTATTTGTCGCGACGTTGGAGGACAAAGGCTACAATGTTGTCTTCAATAAAGGGAAGGTGTTCCTAAGACACATAACCACGGGTCAGACTAAGAGGATTGGGATTCGAGTGAAGAATCTCTATAAACTAGAGGTAAATTATTGTACAACATTGAGTTCGAAAGTAGAATTGGTGCAAAGCCAAGACATTGGCGAGTTATGACACATGCGGTTGGGCCATTTTCATCATGGGGCCTTGAAGATAATGCAACAGATCTCTACCAAACTTCCCAAAGGTAAACTTGAGCAAATTGACACATGCAAAGGTTATACCTTGGGAAAGTACGCCAAGTCTTCCTTTCATGATCGAGACAGTTGAGCAAAAGCAATCTTAGAGCGAGTTCATACTGATGTGTGTGGACCATTCTCGATGGAACCCACTACAAAGCAAAGGTATTATGTGATTTTCATTGATGATTATTCTCGTAAATTCTGGATTTATTTCATGCAGAAGAAGGATCAAACCTTCTCAAAGTTTTGTGAGTTCAAAGCTTTGTTTGAGAAAGAATCAGGGAAGAATATCAAGGCCTTGAGAAGTGACAACAGTGGAGAATATGTCTCTCAAGAGTTTAAGGAATTCTGTGTAGTAGAAGGAATTAAACAGGAGTTGACGGCACCTCATAACCCACAACAGAATAGGGTGGTCGAGAGGAAAAACAAAACGATTGTGGGGGCAACATGGGTGATGCTGCATGACCAAGGCTTACCACTTCATTTGTGGGCTAAGGCATGCAACACAACGGTCTATTTGTAGAATAGAAGCCCACATCACATACTTAGGATGAAGTACACCAGAGGAAGCTTTCTCGAGTAAGAGACCAGATGTGGGTCACTTCAGGATCTTTGGCTCATCATTATATTGCCATGTGACAAAAGATGCACGGAAGAAGCTTGAGCCGACAGCTGAGTTGGGGATACTTGTGGGGTACACTGATACACCCCACAAATATCGGGTGTACTTGCCTACTAGTCGGAGGACAATGGTTCGCAAAGATCTCAAGTTTGATAAGCAGAAGGCCATGCGAGTTTTCCTTGAGAGGGAGCTCCAACTA
Organism: Pinus taeda; assembly: GCA_000404065.3. Classification (NCBI taxonomy): domain Eukaryota; kingdom Viridiplantae; phylum Streptophyta; class Pinopsida; order Pinales; family Pinaceae; genus Pinus; species Pinus taeda. Next base: position 17,441 of record APFE031351771.1, on the reverse strand, counting down.
CAGGCTGTGGAGGAACTGTTGGTTTCTAAGGAGGAGGATCCTTAGACTAAAGCGGAGCAGCCGCATGCAGAGGTTCTAGGAGCGGAGACATTCACTCAAGCAAAGTCTTCTAGAGATGGATGGAAGCCCACAAAAGAAGCTGATAGATTGTTGTCGGATGCGAGAGAGAATGTGGGAGAACCATCTTCTCAGCGCAGACAGAGGAGGTCACCTGAGAGGTACACTGGATACATGGCCCTTGTTAGGGAATGTGTTGAGACCAAGCCATCTTCCTTTGAGGAAGTAGTGTAGCAACCGATTTGGGTTGATGCTATGGTGGAGGAATATGACTCCATAGTTTGGAACAATGTTTGGGATGTGGTTCCAAGATCAGAGAACAAGTGAGTTGTGAGTTCTTGTTGGCTTTACAAAGTAAAGCAAGTTTTTGATGGTAGTGTGGAGAAACATAAGCCAAGATTTGTTTTCCGTGGTTTCTCACAGGTCGATGGGATCAATTATGATGAGACTTTTGCTCCTATAGCAAGATACTCATCTATCAAATCGATGTTGGCACTATCAGCAAAAATGTGTTGGAAGATCCATCAGATGGATGTGAAGACTGCATTCCTCAATGGCAAGATTGAGGAAGAGGTGTACATAGAGCAGCCGAAAGGTTTTGAGACCTCCGGTCGTGAGTCACATGTGTGTCGATTCAAGAGAGCTTTGTATGGGTTGAAGCAAGCACCTCATGCTTGGTACGCTAGGATCGACAACTACTTCACTATGTTGGGCTTCAAAAAGAGTGAAGCGGATGTGAACCTGTACCACATCATGGTGAAAGGTAAGCAATTGATCATTGTAATTTATGTTGATGATCTCATATTGACAGGCGATGATCAATTGATCATGTCTCGCAAGGAGGACCTTACAAGAGAATTTGAGATGAAAGACATGGGTCTCATGCATTACTTCCTTGGCATGGAAGTATGGCAGAAGGATGGGGAGTTGTTTATGTCTCAGGGCAAGTATGCCAATGAGATACTCAAGAGATTCCACATGGAGAAGTGCAAGCCCATGCAGACTCCTCTAGCAGGTAACTAGAGGAAGGAGGATTCTACTTCAGGAGTAGAAGAGTCTATTGTGTACAGGAAGCTTGTGGGTTCACTGATGTACTTAGTGAGCACACTACCAAATTTGTGTTATGCGGTGAATCAACTGAGTTAAGCTAGGGTTCAGCCTACCAAGATGTTTTGGAAGGTAGCTAAGCATGTTTTGAGATACCTCAGAGGCACATCTCAGTATGGATTATGGTATAGATGAATAGAGGGAGTGAAGCTATAGGGCTTCACTGATGCCGATTAAGCAGGGAGTCGATCGGATCGAAAGAGCACATCAGGAGGAATTTTCAACCTTGGGTCAACAACAGTTTCTTGGTATAGCAGGAAACAGAGTTCGATTGCACTCAGCTTGGTAGAGGCTGAATACATGGTTGCAAGTTAGGCAGCATGTGAGGCCATCTAGATGTGAAAAATTCTAGTTGGTTTGTTTGATCAGAGGATGGATCCAACCATGATCTATTGCGATAATCAGAGTTGTATCAAACTCTCTGAGAATCTAGTATTTCATGATAGGTCCAAGCACATCGACATCATGTATCATCATCTCAGAGACTGTGTGGCAAAGAGGATCATGTTTTTGTAATATATTTCAACCGAGAGGCAAGATGCTTACATTTTGAATAAGGCATTGTCAAAGTGTAAATTCAAGTTCCATAGAGGCAGGATCGTGGTGGCAGATAATCCCTTTCTTATTGAGAGGGAGTGTTGAAATGTGGCAACAAGAATATTCCAATTTTAGTTTGTTCTTGAATTAAAATTGAGAATTAAAATTCGAATTTAGACTCACGAGTTGCTTGAAAGATAATTAGATAATTCATCTTGAGTTAATTAGCTGGAGAAATTCAAGCTAGAAGTCTTTGTGAAGTCATGTAACAGTTATCCCTTAAACTAAGGAGATTATTCCTTAATTAAGGAGATAAGGATGAGTTATAATTGAGTTGTAATTAGTTAGCTCAATTAACTGAGTTATGTCCAATTAAATTAGTTCCAAATAGTTTGAGGAACTAATTGTGAGTTCAGTGAGTTAATGCATGCATGCATCAAGCTAGTGTACTCTAGATAACTGAAGATTCTCTCATAACTAACTCATGCTTGTCTATTCAGAGAAATACCTAGTTGAGATTAAAGATAAGGACATTGTACTATCAGTTGCAAGAATTTTCCTATAAGTAAAACTCTTGCATGTAGAAGGAATTCATTCCTTGAGATTTGCGCAGTTTTACAGGGTGTAAGATCAGTGTGAGTGATCAGTGTTACACTTGGTAACAACTGGATCACCCAGGAGAAACTGCAAAAGGAAATAGGAGCTTGGAGGGCAGAGGAGAAGGCATATGAGCAATCTATTTTATCTATAAGCATCAGTGAGGGATTGCACTGAGAGTTGGAAAATTGTGAGAGCTAAAGCTTTGTGTAATCCTGATAATATTTCCACTTGTATGATAATATAGATTGTAGGTTTGTAGCTGAGGCTTTCCCCAAAGTATTCTTCTGTGTTTCATGTGCATTGATTTTGCTTCTGGTTATATGTGTTATGCTTTATCTTTCTCAAATCTATTAAGCTTCTGCAAGTTTGATTGTAGAAGTAGATTAAAGTATTTTGCTTTAGTTATATTGCATTATCAGGTTAATCTAGAGTGAGAATTTCTACATAGATTCTTAGGGGATTTTTTTTGTAGAATGATATATAATGTTTAAATGAAAAATTAAATGGGTTTAATTAACCAATTTACAGCTAAATCATAACAAAACCAATTTTTCTATACAATAGAAAATATCTAAAGTTTTGGTCAAGTTCATATCGATTTGGGGATTCTTGAAATAACTCCCCCGCAAAATGTCTTTCACTAATTATGATAAAGTCCCACCTTAAATCATGTTCAACCTAAGACATTATTGGGTATTCTTTTCTTAGGAATGGTCATCTTTGACATAGATACTTCTTAAATATAGGTAACTTACATGGTCACTTGTTATTGTGGGGTCGACACTAATTGTGCAAAGGCAACCTTAAGTCTCATGGAAAGATGAGAAAGAAAGAGAAAAATAAATTATTTTAACTTCTACAGGATAAAGATAGCCTATGGGACATATTGCTTCTCCATAAACATTCCTGTGAAGCTTCAAAATAAACATTCTCAGCTTCTGGAAAAATCCCTCACTGAATAGATTATCCCAAGAACTGACTTTCACTGCTATCTTTGAAGGCCTCACATTCTAAAATGAGATATTTTTCTGTTTCCACTTTTCTGGAACAGCAAAAAATACATACTCTTTCTTCCCACAGTTCTTTTGGCCTTTTCCAAGGGCTTATTTCACAATGGAGTTTATGATAATTAGTCCTTAGGTGAGCAATAAGAATTTTGACTCTCCAAGAAATATGGGCCCCTATATACAATTTTCGTTGATAATTATGAACGGGATTAATATAGTATTTTTTCTTTCTCCCTAGCTTTTTATCCTAAATACACTTGTAAAACTTATCCATAAATTATGACTTTTTGTTGTTTTAAATATATTTTTAATTATAAATAAATTTAATTTAAAAGCATATTTTATTATTGGTTGTTTTAAATATATTTTTAATTTATAAATAAATTTAATTTAAAAGCATATTTATTATTTAGTCAAACTGTAATTTTAAGTTTTTAAAATATATTTTGTATGTATAAATAAATGTTTTGATATTTATTATATAGTGATATAATATGAAAGGTTATGGAGCAATATAATTTTTATTGGTTTAACTAATTTATAATATTCTTATTTTTATAAATAAGTGGATTCAATTTTATTTTAATAAAATAAATTTTTATTTACCCGTTACATTCTCGTGAAATTTTTGTTTACCCGCACATTCTCATGAAGAATAAAAGAGTTCGCCTTTTCGGGAAGAATAAAAGAGAACAATCTTAACCAGACCAGATGGTTGTGTACCGGTCATCCCGGCGCCCAGAAAAATTGATTATGATGTCGATAACATGCAGCTTGCAACACTGTAGAAGCAGACCCTTGTTACGCGCGTGTTCATTTGTTGCATAATTTTCCTAGTGATATTGAACTATGTTTCCTGCGACACCGGTTTTTTGAATCGAGAAATTCAATCTATCTTGAATTTTGAAAACCATCTACATGAACATTTGGACGTTTGCCTTCATGGAATATTGCTAGTTTAGTTGTTGAGTGGAATGGTGTCATGTTGTTGCGGTGGATGCGCATAATTGCAGTCTGAGTGGTGAGTTTCATCTTCCACTATTCTTTCTTTCTGAGTTAAGGGATTTGGAGAGTTCGAATGTCAGCTCCAATAATTTTAAGGGCCAACCTATTCCCAAGGAGATGGGCCTGTTGAAGAAATTGACATACTTAATTCATACTTACTAAGTTCTAATTTGAATTCGAATACAATATAGTACGGAAATAATTCAATTAACAAAATTTCAATTGGGAAAAAGATTGCCAATATATTTTAAAAAAATTCACTTATATATTCTAAAATATATTAAATCTATTAATAATTTTAAAATTCACTTGTTTGTTTTAAAATATATTAAATCTATATTAAAATATCTTGGTCGTGCTTGCCCAACCTCACTCCAAACTGTTCAGAATATAAAAGCAACAATCTAATAATGTATTTTTTTTACAACTTGCACATGAGTGCATGGTTCGGTGGTCGGGGCAGTCGGCTTTCTCGCACCCCGACCACGTTTGATCCCCGATGGTGATGCTGCGCGGTATTTCATGAGTATTTGAAAAATATTTCGTGAGCATTTGAAAAATGTTTGATGGATGTAATATGATGTGACGTCGTTGACAAATATGTATATATCTGTAAAAAAAAAAAAGAGGGCCCCATAATGCTTCCCTTGGGAACTAGCCCCTCCCATTTTAAAAAAATGTAATTTTTACAATTTAGGCAAAGAAAAAACTCTATTAAATTAGTTAAAATAACTTTAAAATTCGGACCATATAATCCTTATGTGTTGTAAAACGAATTGATCATAGATCAAATAATGCAGCCGAATCTAATGAATTCACGAATACTCAATTTTTTTAACCAATTTACCTGAATTTGGTAACTTTGCCATAACATCTCTAAAGCGGGATTTGCAGTCACCATTCCACGATAGCTGCAAGATCTCCCTAGCTTGACAATGCTCAATCTCTCTTCCTCTACTTTTATACTGAAAAGTCTCTACCACTCATGGTTTATAGATCTCACAACCTTGCAACACCTTTCCCTTGACAAAGTCGATCTCTTAAGCCTTTCTCAACTCAGGAACCTTTAATTATCAAACTGTGGACTAACGGGTGCTATTCCCCCTTTCCTGCAAAACTTTACAACCCTACAAATTCGACATCTTGATAATAACCCATTTAACATTGAATTCCCCAGTTGGTTAAGCAATATGACTAGTTTGATTTCCTTCCCGATGTCCAAGTCAAGTCTCAGCGGATCTTTTCCGCTTGAACTCTCTCACGTGCCTCACCTAAAAGGAATTTACTTGGACAACAATATTGTATCTAGCAATGTTTCTCAGATTTTCCAAGCTAGTGGAAGAACTTGGTCCTTTTCTATAGGAAATCTATCATTCTTGGTTCGGCTAGATTTAAAACACAAAAATTCGAAGGGAAAGATTCCATTTTCATTAAGCCTTCTCTGCTCGCTTATTGTACTAGACTCGGGCTACAACCTTTTATCGGGATCAATTTGCATCTCCCTACAATGCTTGTCTAAACTAACCAATATTAGTCTTTCTCACAATAGTTTGAACGGACAAATCTCAGAGACACTTTCATACTCTAAAGAATATAAAATATCTTGACCTGTACAAGAACAAATTACCATTCAATATCACCTTCAATTGGCACCCACCATTTCAGTTATATGGGTTGAGATTATCTTATTGTGAAGTACACAACTTTCCTCTTTTCCTGAGGACTCAAAATTCTATGACGACATTGGCTCTCTCTAATAATGCCCACAAGGGACAAATTCCTTCATGGTTGCTTTAGAAAAATTTCACAAGAGAGGAGTAAATGGTTTTCTGAACTTGCAGGTGTTGTGGAGTGTGGGGAACAATCACGGAGTGAATGCTTGCCCATACGTATTTACCAAAATTCATTAAGTGCCTTAAACGATATGTTGTGTTGTACCTCTACTCAAACTTTAGTCATTCCACATGCAAACAAAATCACAGCCAACAAAAATACTTGTGACAAGTATGGCTGCTATCAAAGTGTTTGATGTGGTGGTTGGAATTAATTTTCCAACACACCCCCTTAATCGCAAATTCTGCCATTATCAATTCCCGAACAATCTCTGAGATAAACAAAACTTTCACGTGACAATGAATTTTTGAAAATATTAGCAAATTATCCTGTGACCCGCAGTGTTGCAACACAATTTCATCATTGTTAATCAAATCTCTAATAAAATTATATTTAGCATCAATGTGCTTGGTCTTCTTGTGAAAAACGTAATTATTTGACAATGAAATTGCGGATTCAGTGTTGTCACAAAGAATAATTGTCATTCTCTCTTGGTCATGGCGAAGATCCCTCAACATTCTTCTCATCCAAACTGTCTGACACATTGTTGTTGTTGCGGCGACATATTCAGCTTCTTTTGTTGACAGTGAAACTATTGGCTGCTTCTTGGAGGCCCATGAAATGGATCTAGAACCCAAATGAAAAACATATTCTAATGTGCCTACCCAATCGGTATCAGTGTAACCAACTAGCCTGAAATCATATGTTGTGATGTACATGATACCATATTGTTTTGTCTAATTGACATACATTATAATCCTTTTCGCTGCTTGCCAATGCGTTTCCTTGGGTGTCTCCATCAACCTTGACACCAAACTCATTGCATACATCATATTTGGTCTAGTGGCGGTCAAATACATCAAGTTTCCTGTCATGATTTTGTATAATGTTGGATTGACATTTCTGCTGCAATATTATTTTCTCAACTTCAACACTATGACAGTTGGAGTTGATGTGGGCTTTCTATTCTACATATTAAACCTCTCCAAAATGTCTGCTACATACTTTGGTTGAGAAATAAAAATGTCATTTTTTGTTTGCTTCACTTCTATGACCAAAAAAATACCTTAACAACCCCAAGCCAGTCATTTCAAATTCACTCTTCATGACTTCTTTGAAATCAATGATGAGGAAAACATCATTGCCTGTAAAAATTAAATCATCTACATATAAGACAACAATGAGAATTTTACTGTCACTCTCTTTGATGTAGAGAGTAGACTCACCGTTAGATTTTTTGAAACCATTGTCCAACAAGTAAGCATCTATCCTGCTATACCATGCACACGGTACTTGCTTCAGCCCTTAAAGAGATTTTTTCAAATGATGCACTTTGTCTTCTTCGCCTTCTACCTCATAAATAGGTGTTTGCACAACATACACTTCCTCTTTCATCACTCCATTCAAGAACACTGATTTTATGTCTATTTTATACATTTTCCATTTATGTTGCGCGATAATCGCCACAAATGTATGCATTGTTTCCATCCTCGTGGCTAGCACAAATGTATCTGCATAATATTTTCCATGTTGCTACTTGTATCCTTTGACAGCTAACCTCACTTTATGCCTTTCAATCTTACCGTCGACATTGCTCTTGGTCTTACAGACCCACTTCACTCCATTAACTTCTTTTCCTTGCGAAAGGTTCACTAACTCCCGTGTGTCAATTTTTTCTATTGCTTCTATTTCTTCCTCCATTTTCGCAACCCATTTTTCTTCTTTGACTGCATCCTCAAAATAGATTGGTCGTCTAGATGAAAAAACAAGGCAAATAAGGAATTTAGACCAGCGCTACTATCAACCTTGCTCATAAATCTCAAGTAAATTTCTGAATTTTGGTCTTCTTGTGCTTGCTGAAGATGGGCTTGACATGTCACTTGGTGTTGCGCTTTGCGGCATGCTTGGAGAAGCACTTGCTTGACTGTGCAACGTTGTCCTATTATTTGTTGATGGTGTTACTTAATGCCTACTTTGTTGCACTTGAATTGGAGTAGAGAGAGTCATTGTCGAGGAATTACTTGTCGTTGTTAAATCCTCTTTGTCCTGATGTGGTATACATATTTGACATTGAATTTCTTCTCTAAACATCCATCCCATGCTTCCTCTTCTTTGAACTTCAAATCTCTATTGATTATAACATTCTTGGTTAATGGATTGTAGAGCTTGTACACCTCGGATTCATCGCTATATCCAACAAATATGCATTTTTCCCCCTTTCTGTCCAACTTCTTCCTAAACTCGTCTGGCATATCTGCATATGCCACACATCTAAAGACTCTCATGTGAGTGACACTATGCTTTCTTCCACTCCATGCCTCGTCAGGAACCACATCCCTGATACTTTTGGTTGGACAACTATTAATGATAGGCGTTGCGCAAGCGACAACTTCAGCTCAATAATCATTTGGCAAATGTTTTACCTTCAACATACTCCTTGTCATTTAATGGTCCTATTCTTCCTTTTTGATACACCAATTTGTTGAGGTGTATACCTTGTAAATTTCTTATGAATTCCATGCTCCCTTGAAAATTGAAGGAAGTCAATTGAGATGTATTCGCCACCTCTGTCAGTCCTCAAGACTTTGATGTAGTGTTCACATTGCTTTTCAACAAGAGCCTTGTATTGGAAAAAGCGCTCAAGAACTTCACTTTTATGTTTTAGGAGATAGACCCATGTCTTCCTTGTATAGTCATCTATGAAGGTCAATAAATAGTGGCTACCACCAATTGATGGTGTCTGCATTGGTCCACATAAATTTGAGTGGACAATCTCCAAAGGTGCCTTTTCCCTTACTGAATTTCCTGCTAGAAATCTCTCTCTATGTTGCTTGCCCAAAATGCATCCTCCACATAGGTTGTCCAGTTTTTCTATGAGTGGCAATCCCTTCACCATCCCTTTCCTATGTAGCAAATTCAAACCTGCTGTTAGACTCCTAATGCAATAGGTGTTCATATTTCATGATTGACTGTTTACATGCCAAATATGTCATCTTTTTATTGCTTCAAAGGTTCCATATTTCCAGAGAGTTTCCATTTTGATGAGTTATTCCAATTTTGAAGAGTTTTTCAGTTAAGGGAAGGCCAAACAGTTTAATCTTGGGTTCCCTAGGTTTCAATTGCTTGTTTTAGAATATAGAGATGAATATTTGTCCTAACAAGCTTAATCTTGGTGGATTTGTAAATAGGTAGAGAAACAAGGGTGCTCATCAGCTTAATTTGAGCCCCGGAGGAGACAAGGATCGATTTAGATAGGAGGATAGCTGAAAGAAAAGTTGAAAGGTTGGGTATGCTAGTTCAAGTGCACCCAAACCAAAAGAAGAAAAAATGCTAGGCGAATAGGCCGGGTAGGTAGCTTCGTGGTTGCAGAATCATGGCTTGTGATCCATTTCATGTTTTCAAGTGTCATATCCATTCACATCTCAAGCATAGTGTATTTTTCCATTTGGAGGAGCTCAAGCAAGGCATGTCTAACTTCCCCTTCTTCCTCTTTCCTCAAACACTCACTAACTTCCCCTAAAGAGGTCAAGATCTGCTTGATATCTCCTAGTCTCATCATTTTTCATATCAATTTCCTTGGTAAAGAACTGCCGTACTCAAGGAATGTTCATACTTCCTCTATAAGTCTTATTTCCCCTTTAAAGCCTAAGATTTCTATCCTTAGCGCTTTCTGATCAAATTTCATATTAACTTCTAACTTATTATGTAAATCCCAGTTATTCTTCCCTCCCCATACTAAAAATATATATATATAATCCCCCTAAGTACATATCCCCTCCATTGGTTGAAATATAACGATAAATATGCTTGGGAATTACTAAGTTTACTTGAAACTTAGTAAGGACCCTCATCTTGCTCATTTAAACCACCTTCCAATTAACTCGGAGAAAAGAAAAATATCTTGTTGTTGCTGCTATTCGATTTCTGAGGAAAATACTATCTCGAAATGATGCTTATCTTAATCGCCACATTGTAAATCATAACCTTTTTGAACTAGTAATTCAGGCTTTTACCGCTAATGTAAATCGATATAATCTTCTTAATTCAGCAGTTCTTGAGCTTATAGAATATATCCGTAAGGAAAATATTAAATGCTTGGTTGAATACTTGATCAATAAATTTTCTGATCAAATTAGAAAAGTTAGATTGTGTGGGTACTTTCCAAGCACTAAAGCTGAAATATGAGCAGACTCTTGATGGAGTGACTAAAAGAAGTGTGTCCGGAGCGAAGGGCCCAAATCATTCAGGTCAGATGAATAACATTGTTGATCAAAGAAAGAGGGCAGATGACCGAGCTCTTGAGAAAGAAGAGGAAGGTTACTTCAATGAGGACAGTGATGACGAAGAGGATACTGCATCTGCTCGTATAGGACGTGTACCCAATGAACAGGGACATGCTGCTGTGGTGAATGGAAGTGCTTTTTTTTCATCTTTGAGGGATGGGCCCATTGCTTTGGTTGATTATGAAGATGAAGAGGATGATTCTCCAGTGCCAGAGAGTGTTACTAAAGAAGTTTCTGATGTATAATCTATAGGCTCAGTGTTTCCTGCTACTACTACAAGGGACAATTCTTTGGGACCTGAAGCAATTGGCTCTAAGAGCCCCAAACGAAAATCGGTTACAGAAGATTCCAGGGATGGTGAGCCTAGTTCTCTAAAGAAGCGTAGACTACAAGAAGCAGTTGCATCAGTTTAATGATGTCTAGAAGCAAGATGACATTTGCCAATGAAAGTTCAAGGTGCACAATAATGCATAAGGAAGGAACAGAAATTTTGTCTGAACAGGATGACATTAGCTTTCTCTTTGATGAATAGCGTGCCAGGGTGATAGCTGTAGTTGGCTTCGACAAGGCAGTATGGAAAATAAAGAGCAGATGATAGATTCTTTCCTACAAGATATTCGAACACCATCCTCTTCTCATTTAGCAGGCAATTTCCTAGAACTCAATGACCTCACAAGCGAGCTGGAGGGAAATGCTTCTGGTCTAGGAAGTGTTAATGAGCTCGATGAGTTCTTTCGAAGAAAAACAGAATGAGACATATTCAATTACCAAGAGAATCGATGAGACATTTGGGCGCCCTGGCTATGAGCCTTTCGAGTAGTAGATAGAGCAGTTCCATTGTTTGAGAGATATGCTTTCTACACAATTGCAGATTGTTGGGTGGTTAACGCCGTGAGGGATGGAATGAATCTCACTCCTTATGAATACATTGGTTGCAGACAGGGTAGCTCCAAAGCAGATGTTTGTCACCGTCAGTGCAAAGCTTTGTTCAGCAATGGAGTAACATAGCTCGCGTTGACAGTGTGTGCTTCCAAAGGAAACTTAAAAATAAGCGTTGGTGTGATATCACCTTATTGTGCTCAAGTTCTTTAATTGATGAATTTCAAGGTGGCCAAAAAGATATTATAATAAAATCAACAGTTAATCGGCTTCCTTTTGGATCCACGGCGTACAAATGTTGCTGTAACACATCCAAGATTTTGTCTCTGGATCGTTGGGAATGAACCATCTCTACGACGAAGCAACTCTGTCTGGAAGAAAATTGTAAAATTCCGTTGAGAGGAAGTGTTTTCTAAAAATCCTAGCGTGGATAATGGATGGTAGAAACTATGATCAGCAGAGATAAAATATGTAAATGATCAGCAGTCATCAAAGGGTCCGATAACGACTCCAAAGGCGGCAGAAGGTCGAGCAGCGGCCATAAATAAGTGATTGAATAGTTCAAAGACCTTCATCAAAGTCAAAGAGGCAGCGCTAACCCTTTAAAACTCACCAGAACATAGTTAAAGCTATTAAAGACTATTCATATCAGATTTTAAAGGAATCAGTACCACTTAAGGGTAGCGGAACTGCCTAAACGGTGCTGACAAAAGGTTTCAATGCGTAGTTATTACAGAGTTATGGCCATGAGGCCAGCGCATAGCTCCAGGACCGTTGTTCAACCATTTTTGAGGCTGATCTCTCATGCGCAGCCCTTAGTAGCATAACTTGAGTTGCCAGCTGCCCCAGCGCAGCTCTTTTTAGAGATTTTATTGCATTGATTTCCAGCACAACTTTGAATTGAAGACAGTTACTACACAGATCTCTTTTAGATCCGCTTTAGAGATATTTTTTGATATTTTCCCCCCTTGACACCTATTCAATGGAAGTCTGTAAATATTTTTCTATATAAACCACCCTATAGACAGTCTTAGGGAGAGGGGAAAAGAAGAATCGGTGGATACACTCCAAGAGAGACTTGTTCTGTACATCTGATATGTTTTTCCTTAATCAAAGACTGCTGAAAGTTTGGAGAATGGACTGTGTGTTGTGTTTTTAAATGTTTGAAGGGTGAATTATGGAATTCTAGTGCTGCAACATGACTCAATAAGTGCCTCTCACCTCTGTTTTAAATTATTTATGCTCATAATATACATGTATCACCATCTAAATAGCAGATAGAAATATTAGCTTAGAAATTGCTTAGCTGCACTCTATGCTCAAGGTCTGCTGTTTCTTTATGTTTTCATCTGAACTGGTAATGAATATGAATTCCCTTTGGCTCATATCTCCTCGAATTCACCCATGTTTTGGCAGTTATCTAGGGATTTTTGACTGCTCCTAGACAGAGCTCTTTCACCTTCCTTCTGTTATGCTGAATGAGAGATTCTTTCTTGCCTCTCATTCCTTAAACTTTCAATCTGGTTGGTTGGTTTGCTACACTCCAGACCTGCGCTGTATTATTGAGAGTTTTTATAATCAGAGATTGCTCGAAAGCTTGGATGATGGACTGTCTATTATGTTTTAATGCCTGAAGGGTGATTATGGAATTCTTATGCTACCACATGGCCCAATGAGTGTCTCTTGCCTTTATTTTTCAATTTATATATGTTGGTATCATCTATATGTCACTATCTAGATTGCAGAAAGAAAGGCTAGTCTACAATTTGCGTTACAACACTCTATACTCATTTTCTGCAATTTCTATATGTTTTCTTCTGATTTAGGCATTAATATGAATACCTCATGGCTCATATTTGTTCTATGTCATCCATGTATGATTGTTATTTAGGAAATATTGACTGTTCCTAGATAGAGTTCATTCACCTTATCTCGGTTAGCCAGATGAAAGATTTCTTAGTTGCCTTACATCTCTGACCTCCACTTCATCCTTTTTCAGCCTGAAAAATTGTTTCATGAGCAGCTATCCTACTCCATATTCCTCTTGTGACCAAGAAAACACACCAGCAGTCCTACTCCCTGACTCCATGCCCAATGGTTTGAAACTTATCACACTATGCATTGCCTCTCTACTTGAAACCATCCTCCTTCCCACCAAAACACAAACAAAACCCCTTGTACTCAATAACTAGCCTAAAATCACCCTAAACAAAGCTAAATTACGAAGAGAGAGCCCTCTCTGATTGCAGGTAGGCTAGGACCCGCAGTCCAAAGATTGGTTTGGTGTTACCTCGGCCGTATCCCTTAAGGATCCAAGGGACAACCTGAGCGATAACACCTGCAAAGTTGAGATGTCAAAAACTCAAATGCCATAACCAATTTTCATCTTTGACCTATGCTTGAAAGTTTACTTGTGTGACAATTGCATCTTTTCTTCCATCCTCTTGTGAGTTCATTGATAGTTGTGCGTGTGCACCTTATTCTTTCAAATATGATCTTATCTTTAGGTGAAACATTCTATTGTTTGTCATCTGAACCTTTGCAATCAATTGTCTTCTTGGAGGCCTATCCAAAATTCTGCACTCGTCATTTTTGAAAAAGACATTGTAGCCCTTTTGCATGAGTTGCCCAATGCTTATTAGGTTATGCTTCAAACCAGGGACAAAGTAAACATCTGAGATGTAATTCTTCTCCCCCTTCTTTGTTAGGATATTAACTCTTCCTTTTCCCATGAAAGAGACTTTGCTATCAGTTCGTTATGTCACTTCATATTTCACACTTTCATCTAGATTGGAAAAAGTTTCTATGTTCCCTGACATGTGGTTGCTACACCCTGAATCTAGATACCATATATCACTTTTTTTTTCTTTTGCTACATTACAAGTTAAAAACATGCTATCATGGTTCTCATTTTCTTTTGTGAAATTTACACTTGTTTTGTTACTAATGTCATATTTCTTCTTTCTACATTCATTTGCATAATGACCAAAATTTTTACAGTAATGACATTAGACTTGAGATTTATCATGCCTCTAATCTTGTGCTTGATTTGGGCTTAGGCCTTGACTTGTATTTTGATTTTTATCCCTTCCACTTGAGCTTGAAGGGCTGCTTCTTCAACCTCTGTGTGGGCTTCTTCCTCTTCCTCTAGCATATGATCTTCCTCTACCTCGACCTTGACCAAACGAAACTTGTGTCTTGAAGGCATGCTCCAATGAGGAGCTTGTTGCTCTACCCATTCTATGTTCATGAGAAATCAGTGATGCATGAAGCTCATCCACTGAGAACTGTGAGAGATCCTTTGTCTCTTCTATGGCCACAACAATGTTATCAAACCTTGCTAGAAAACTCCTAAAAAAATTCTCAACTATTCTCCTTTCTTCAGGTGTCTCACCATGAGACCTGATTTGAGTAACCAGTCTAATTACATGTGTAAAAAATGAGTCTACATTCTTAGACTCTTTCATACAGAGTGTCTCAAAGTCTCTCCTTAGCATTTGTAGCTTTGTTGTCTTGACTTTTGCCATGTCTTGGTAGGCTGTTTGGAGGGTGTCCCATGCTTGCTTGGACTTCGTTGTTGTTCAACCCTTGGGAAAATACTTTCATGAACTTCTTGAAAAATGTAGAAGAGGGATTTTTCATCCTTCTTCTTGTTGTCCCTCAACAAATCCATTTCTGCTTGAGACAAGGCATTGTATGTTGTTGCATCTGTTGGTTCTTAAAAACCATTCTCCACCAAATCCCAAATGTCTTGAGAAGAAAACAGAGCCTTCATTGTAATAGCCCAATAATCATAATTTTTTCCATTAAACTAAGGTATCTGAGGATTAGTCAATCTTGTGCTTGATGTTTCCATTTTTGAGTGTAAAAAAAACTTTCTACCTACTGGGAAATACGCTAAAAAACAATATGCCCTTAAAACAATTTTAATTGCATCAGGGGCAGAGGAGAGGAGTTTGGCTCACAAATCAGTGGCGACAAGGAAATCACAAGTACACAAAGGCTTAATTAAAACACAGAACTCATGGTAGAAAAACAGAGTAAAAGAAAAATTGGCTGCAGTAAATATACTTGTGAAAGTTTAAGATCACATCACAACATAACATACTATTGATTATATTTCAAAACATAGGAAAATATATTTGCATGATAAATTGGAGGCTTCTACTCCAAGTAAAACAAAAAATATCTTTCTACAATTTATGCTTCACCAAGTAAAACAAGAAATATCTTACTATGATTTACACGTCACCAGGGTTGCAGAGTAACACACAGTAAAACACAATAACTGTTGTTTTTACGTGCCCACCAAAATTCACTCCACGATTTTCTCTTTACCTCTCAGACTTTCACCCTCTCTCTCACTCAACCTTGCAAATGAATTTTACATTCATATTTATATAAAACATACATTTGACTCATTAATTCGTGACAGAGAAAGCATTAATACACAACATGGGCTTTCACCCTCTCTCTCGCTCAACCTTGCAACTGACTTTTACATTCATTTTTATACAAAACATACATTTGAATCATTAATTCATTATAGAGAAAACATAATACACAGCATGGGCACTTTTACATAATAAATGGTTTTATGAACTTGCAGGTGTTGTGGAGTTTGAGTAACAGTCGCGGAGTGAATGCTTTCCCATACTTATTTACCAAAATTCATTAAGTTCCTTAAACTCTCTATTCTGTTGCAGAATGGTCATCATTGTACTTTTACTCAAACTTTAGTCCTTGCACCTGCAAACAAAATCTCAACCTACAAAAATAATTTTGACAAGTATGGCTACTATCAGAGTGGTTAACGTGGTGCTTGGGATTAATTTTCCAACATGTTGTGGAATCTTCCAA
Organism: Pinus taeda; assembly: GCA_000404065.3. NCBI lineage: Eukaryota > Viridiplantae > Streptophyta > Pinopsida > Pinales > Pinaceae > Pinus > Pinus taeda. Next base: position 1,273 of record APFE031351771.1, on the reverse strand, counting down.
TGCTTGAGGAAATAGACCTTTCGCACAATCAGTTGGAAGGGTCAATACTGCCTCAGTTGTATAAATCGTCGACTTCATTGAAAGAGATGGAGCTACGAGGTAATCAGTTGAATGGCAACCTTCCCCATCTATCAAGTTATGTGGCCATCCTTGTTGGAAATAATACTGAGAGGGGGGATGAATCAATATTATCAGGTTAATTATTTTTCATTCCACGATCATATTTGTATACGCTACATCAACTAGTAAAAACTGCGTATCTACGCAACTGCAGTTAAGGAAACTAGCGTATAACCAGTAGACTTGTAATTTAACTTATTCTTCAGATATTGATCAATAATATGTGCATCAAACCATATAAATAGTAACCAGGAATATTAAAACAGAACAGGCAGTCACACATAAGAACACAAGATATAAGGTGGAAACCTAATGTGGGTGAAAACCACCTACTGCAATTCGTCTCTATCTTCTTTCAATTAGAAACTTATTTTTACAATGTATCTGTACTGGTGCAGTCTTATACCAGTACGCAGGCTACTACCTGCAGAAGGCTACAACCTTCTCTTGTTCTCCACCTTCTCCTGGAAGGGAGCTACAACCCCCTTAGCTCTTGTACTAGCTGAGGTACTAGTAGGTAGGTGCTGACCTACAAAAGACTACAACCTTCTCTTTTCTTCCAGGGACCATGTTTCATAAATTTTCAGACTGGATCCATGAATAACATCAATCAAACATCAATTATATATGCATCAACCAATCTCCTTTGTACAAACCAATAGCTACTTCAAAATGTAGAAACCTACGTACGTACACAGTTGTATCAAGGACAACCAAAGTATACGTTGTCTTCACTTGCTGAACTCGTGTGTATACATGCCTCTGATGTGCCGAACCTGTGTACAGATCTATAAAATATAATTTTCCCTTTTCACTTAATCAGACATCAGTTATACCCAGATTATCAGATTTATAGATCTAATCATGCGCCTAATATAACAGATCAAAAGTCACACAATGCTACTACTATTCAAGCCTTAAGATTTTGACCCATCAATAGAACTTATCCATCTTTAGTGCTCAAGTTCCTCCTTGGTTTAGATCCAGAAATGCACCATAACCCAAATCTAGATATTCAATACTTCAGTTCATGCCATTGCCTAATGATCTCCTTCCCCTTTTATAGTCTTAGGCCTTACTCAATACCATGGTCCAAAACCATTTAGAACCAATACTAGGGACCCAATACCTGGGTTCAACACTTCGGACGCAA
>APFE031351765.1:3528-28215 GCA_000404065.3 Pinus taeda | reverse complement strand
GTTTGAGGGGGGTGGGTAGCCCCCTCTATGGGGTTCGGGGCAACGCCCCGAGAAATTTTTTTTTGGACCCTATATTAGGTTGGGCGAACCTACCTATGGTTTTTCGGTCCATGGTTTCGGACGCAATGGTTTTCGGTCCATGGTATTGGATGCTTCGGCATGTATAAATATGTATTGTAACATTGAAACGAATATAATGAAAAATCAAGCTAGTAGTCTCGGTTTTGAGATCCAGTGGGAAATCTCTGTGTATATGTGTTTTATGTGTTATGCTCTCGCATTTTTTTTTTTTTCTGTGATTTAGAATTCGTATGCAGGTAATTTCTGTACGGGGTTAAAACCTACAGTTCTCAATCATTAGATCATTGGGGTTAAATACCCAAAATGGATTGTGATCCTACAAGAGTTTGATTCATTCTTTGAATGAGCCATGAATTATGTTTCATTATCTAATGAGTCACTATTCCTCATTAGCTCATCTGACCCTTGGTATGGAGATGTTTTGGTATATCTCCAAACGCAATGCTCTCGGTATCAAATATCTTATGATGAGCATAAATATATACGTTGTCAAGATAACAGGTATGCTAATATCAATGATACTCTTTATCACCACTAACTTGATTTGATATTACATTGATGTGTTACCCATGATGAGGCTAAACAAGATTTAAATGACTATCATGCCAGAGCATGTGGAAATCATTTATCTAGGTTTTCCACATCCTAGACATGTTGGGCACTAGTTAGTTTTGGCCCTCATTCTTTATGGATTGAATTACATTGGTCTACCACCCTTGCCAAATCATTACTAAAAATATGTGTGTTGATTCTAGTCCACTCCATCCTATGGTTGTTGTTGGACCCTTTGCTAAATAGGGCATATATTTTATGTAGTGAAAGCCTACCTCATCCAATGAACATGGTTACATCATAATCATCGTAGAATACTTCACCTAATGGGTTGAGGCCATGTCTACCTTCTCTAAAGATGGAACCATTGCATACCTTTTCATCTTTAGCCATAACATTTATATCCTTGGCATTCCCAAGATTATTGTAATGGACAATGGATCCTAGTTTCACAACAAAATGATGATAGAACTAGTAGCCAAGTTGGAGTTTTTTCATGATAACTCAACACCTTATTATTCCCAAGATGATAGAAAATGGAGGTTGTTAATCATGTCATGAACACCATGATCTAAAGGATGGTAGATAATCACAAAAATAATTGGAATTTAATGATATTTTCCACATTATGGCCCTGCCAAACCTCAGTGAGAACAACTAATAGCTTCAATCCTTTACACTTGGTCTATGGAGTATAGGTTATCTTACTAGTTGATTGTGAAATTTCCTCCTTTAAACTAGTTGTAGAACTCTTGCTTGTCACCTCTATCAAGGTAGAACATATCTTGTATTTGGCCCATCTTGACAAATAATGTTATTATGTAGTCATGGTGAATGAGACTCATAAAAAATGTGTGAAAGCCCAATATGACAATTCAATTAAACCTTGTGTCTTAATGGAAGGCAACTTGGTTTTAGTTTATGATCAGGATCATGACAAATTAGATGTGGTAAAGCTAGAACCTCTTTGGTATGGACCTTACATTGTTAACCAAGTGCTAAAATGAGGGATCTATGCACTAGTCAATTATGATGATAACCCCATATTAGAGCTTCACAATGGGATCTATTTGAACGAGTACTATGTGTAATTCGTATTGTTACATGGTTCTTATACATAATCTAGATCTATGAGAAGTCTATATAAAGAGACACTTCTAGGGGGAGACATAGTTAACATCCTTATGCTAATGGATTTCCATTTCTTGGAGAGATCGCTATAATTAGTGGGTTTCCCTTACCAGCCTCTTTATGTCATCCTATTTAAGGTGGTTCCACTATATCAAAATTTAATTCTTCCAATTTATACCACTCTTTCTTCAAGACATATTCCATTATATTCTTCTCATTCTTGTTAAAAATTGAAAGATGGAAAGGTTACTCTTCTCCATATCTCTCATTCATTAAATAATGAGACGGATACCATTTTCAATTGGGGTTATCTTAGGCGGTTGAGTGTAATGGTTGTTATCTTCCCCACCTAGGTTCAACTTCCTGCTAGTTATATGAACAGATATAATGCCTTGATGAATATTGTTCTAATGGATTTAAGCATTGTGAACTCTTAAGTGAGTGTACCTGTGGGCTGGCTTGGTACCAACAACCTCACTCTGGCACTCAATCATATAGGTAGACAAATGTCTTTCGTCAGAAAAAAAAAATAAAAATAAAAAATGAGAAGGATACCAAGCATACTACTATATCTTCTCCAATATTGTTAAACCATGAAGGAGACAGTTCACTTAGTACACTTTTACCTCATTTTTAGGCTCCTTAAAACCTCACAAAAGGGATACCCTATCAAATATCCTTTTATCTCCTTTTCAAGCTCGTTAAAACTATAAAAAAAAAAATATTATTAATCATACTTGTTTTTTTCCTTTTGTGCTCGACATCATACAAGAGATATATAAAAAAGAGGTGTGGAGGGATATTATGGAGTGTATTCACAAAAAATGATAGTGTTAGTCGCATTTCCCTTGAATATGGCACCTATTTGCATTATAATCCCACACATGGGTTATATCTTGCCTAAGATCTATGCCATACATATGAGTCTTTTACTCCTTCAACTAGTTATTCTTCTAGTCATTATGGAGCATGCTTCAATGCCTCTTGCATTGTCGAATGATATCAAATGGTGCACATCAATCAATGTTTCCAAGTCACTTTATAAATCTTAATCGGTCATCTACATTTCTCATTGACCTTTTATGCCAACCATTCCTACATAAGTTGTACTTGATGACTTCATCTCTTCATATCATCTCTTAATATATTTGTGTTGATTGATGAGGGATACATCAAGGCCCTCCTTCGTTGAATCTCCTCATATTGGCATCAACTCATTAGCTAGGACTGGGGTCTAGAAACCAATAGTACCTTGGAGCTTGCAATTCTCAGCAACAGGTTTCCTTGCAATCAACAATGGGTTTTCCTCATTGATTTGTCATTGTTCAATTCCATGGGTGTTCAAAATCAACTTATCTATTCATGCTTAGTAGATTGTGCTAGGTAACTTGGGGACCATTTTCATCATTAGTTGGCCCCCTCGCGTTTGATAATGGTATACCTCACTAACCAGTACTTAGGTGGTTTCTATGATGCTCGAGAAATTTAGCTCATCCATTCAGATGATGTAGATTTATACCATTGGGATTGGGATGAAGACCTTAGGCTTGGGGTGTTCTCACTCTTATATGTGACTGTCCCAACCTACAACATAGTATATACCATATTATGTACTTTAAGGACCACTCAAGGGTGCTCTTCTTCTATGTTTGATTTTCTATTGATGTATCATTATGATATAGATCCATACTATATTGCGAGCAGTTGTGATCTATTTTTCAATAGCATGGATCCATAATGTGTTCCTTCGTGGACATGTACTAGCATTTCATGTCATGAATTTGTAGTGTATAGTGTTGATGTCCATCTTTAGTTATACCTTATACTAATCCAAAGTATGCTAGCCTTGGGAATGATATGTATATGATTGAGTATTGATTGTTTGGCAAGTCCTCATTGGTTTCTTGGTTCTCAACTCCTTCCTTGTACCCTTTCCTGAAACATCGTATTGTAATTTATTGTAACCATCAATTTCTCTTATGAACTGACACATTAAGGGGCATCTATTATACTTGTATTTTCCAGCATAGGCCTTACAAGGAAGTTATTAGATGTTATAAGGCTGAAATTACATAATTGAGTAATTTTTCATAATTATTTCACAAGGAAATAATTATTTTGTTATAATTTCATAATTATGAAACAATAATTATTCCATAATTGACAAAAACACATAATTCAAAAGAAATTTCATAGTGAGTTGGAAAAAGTTTATAATTGAGCATGGAACTTGAGAAAAAAATCACTATAGGTTGGAAAACATCTCATAATTGTTGTGCATGAATTGTAATTGCTTGGTTCACATGCCATCAAGTTTATCCATGACTTGTATCAACCTAATTCCCATGCCATCAACCCTAACTTATCTTGCCCCTAGGTGTCCAAATTCATCCTTCCATATCTATGAGAAGCCTCTATAAAGGGACCCTTCCAAGGGGAGACATGGTTAACAGCCATATGGTGGTGAATTTCCCAGAAAAAACTTGATGTAGCACTATGTTATCCATGCCATCCACCCTTGAGAAAGAGCAGGCATCGTGTAGAATAACCCAAAAAAGGTTTGAAAAAAAAAACCAATCAACCACCTCGGGACCATAATTGACATTCTTCGGCTCACGAATATACCCACAACAACTTTTGATTCCATAACCTCAATATCATTCAACTGGATGTTTTCACCAAGGGTTAGACTTCCTTATTCGATTTTCCTCTTAATACATTTCTTGCTCAGATTTTCCATTCCTTTTCTAGTTGGAGCCTAGGCCTACTAATGTGGAAACGCTTGGCTGGATCTTGGTATATCACTTAGCATGTCTTGGGAAGGATAACTATCAATAAAATCTCACTTGTCCGCTTCCTGAATACTACCTCATTGAAACTCCTCCATGTAGGAAACTGTTACATGGTGAGAGGTTGGTGAGAAAGGGAGAGTGTAAGGTCCCCTTTTAGGGTCCCTTACTAGATCTATATTTTCTAATTTTAATGAAATAAGAGGGAAATTATTTATTTTCTGACAAGACATTTAATGATGATAATTTACCATTTAAAATTTAATTCTTACAATTTAAATACTGAACATTGTAATTCCATCACTTACATGAGTAATATTTGCATAGAGGAATACCTATACCGATAGCCCAATGGGGATGCCCTTGAGCTGTTGCTCCTGCTGGAATGCTCCTCTTGACTACCGACTGAATTTACCTCCCAGTCAACTAGGAAGTATTTTCTAGCCCAGGAAACCTCCACAAGTTCCCTAGCCCTCTAAGCCCAAGTCCAACATGATGTAGTGTGTCCAAAATAAAACAATACTCTCCTCCTCTCTCTCAAACGATTCCTCCAAAACCACAGCCCAAGCAAAACCAAAGCAAGACCAAGGATCCCCCTTCCTTCCCTCATATTTCCCCTTTTATGCCCCCTTCTCTTCTCCACCTCAACCACCTCTCATTAATGCCATAACTTCTCCCTCATCCTTACATTTGACTTCTCTTCTCCCAAGTAAACATGAGAAGACATTTGGGAATGTGATATGAATATAAAATTGGGTAATTAATTGGAGAAGACCATGTCTTCTCCCATGTAAATATTTTGGGGATGAGAGTTGAAAATATAAATTGGTAATTAATTGGAGAGGACCATGTCTTCTCCCAAGTAAATCTGAGAGGACATTTGGGAATGTGATATGAATATAAAATTGGGTAATTAATTGGGGAGGACAATGTCTTCTCCCAAGTAAATATTTTGGGGATGAGAGATGAATATATAAATTGGTAATTAATTGGAGAGAACCATGTCTTCTCCCAAGTAAATTTGAGAGGACATTTTTTTGGGGATGTGATATGAATATAAAATTGGTTAATTAATTGGGGAGGTAAATTAGGAATAATAACAAATTTATATCAATAACAAATTTACGGTTTCATCAATGTAGGTATGTACCAATATTTCCTTGATAATTATAAGTCCATATTTAAGAAAATTTAAACACTTAGTAAAATTTGTAGGATAAGATTAAATAGGGCATTACATACACTCCTCTTTCAAAAAAATTCGTCCTGAAGTTAGAGTGTAAAAGATACAAGAGTTCAAATCAGTTTGGCAATAAGGCATAACAATGGAGAGAGAGTTATAGTAGTAAAATTTGATAAGCAAGACAATGACATTACTTCCCATCAAGAGTCTCCAACTAATCTATATCCTCCTATCCCTCCTGACCTACTTCCGTTCCCACCCTATCCATCCTCTGCTGCTATATACGGTGGCATCGGCTATACCAATCTAACCATTGATAAAACCATCATGGCGGAAGCGTCGACTATATCGACCTAACTTCCTCTGCAGGCAACTAGCAACTGTCATCACATGTCTAGGGGGCCTATCAACCACTATCCTCCCACGATTCTAGGTTTGGAGATTACATGGTGGGAAATACCTCCACCCCTCCTCACAACTAGGGTCAACACCCTAATATGGATCACAGTACAGCACTGGTTGGACTTGTCATCGAATAATCCAGTCAGGTTGTCTTGTCATCTGTCATTTACATTTTAGTCATGTCATAACAGTGCATATAAAGTAGATACCAAATGTAATAGAGTAATGTACATTATACCTTTCCCCATGAGATGTATCGACCTTCCCTCAATGGAAGAGTAGATCTCAGCTATCATATAGTTCTTTCCAAACTGCAGGTTAGCTCTCATTCATGCATTTGTATAACAATAAGATATATACGTGATCCTTAATCATCATGTTATTCAGTCTAGTATCCACGTGTCAATCTTGCAGTTCATATTGGATATAATTATAAATTCACTAAGTCATTCATTTAAACAAAACATATCCATTAGGGCCATATATGAAACAAAATAATTTTGATAAGTCACGCACTAGATAATTCATCACTAAGTGAGTCATACATTTAGGCCATACATCAACCATTTCCATCATCAATACCAAATCCATCAATTGATTTATATAAGTAGTTTCATGTGTCCAACCAAATGCATCAATATTACATAATGTTCATAAATAAATAACATGGAACTGCAAAATAGAACCTTAACATAGGTAGTTGTCTAAGTCAAAAATGGGCATCACAGATGCTCAAAAAGTGAGGGGTAGTCTCGACGTATAGTCTCTACATCCTCCCAAGTAGCAGATCCTAGGCTATACTTGTCCCACTGGACCTTAACATGGTCCACCGTGTAACGTCTGAGCTGTCGAACCCTACAGTCCAATATGCATAATGGTTTGACCACTACGGTTCCCATGTCTGAGACCTGCAATTCCCTCCAATCCAGTTTATGAGATTCATCAGAAACATAATGTCGTAAAATAGATACATGAAAAACATCATGAGTTTTATGCAAATGGGGTGGCAGTGCAAGACGATAGGCAACTGGTCCAATCTTCTCCTTCATCCTAAAAGGTCCTACAAACTAAGGTGACAATTTCGTCACCTTCTCAAATCGAATGGTGCTTTTGTTGGGTCAGATACGGATAAAAAATAGGTCCCCTACTTCATAACTCCGATCACTCCTATGTGAGTTAGCATAACTCTTCTATCTATCTTGTGGTTCCTTTAACCTTTGTCAAATCTGGTTTACCTCTTCCTCCATTTATTGAACTAATTCTAGCCCAACTATTACTCGTTCCTCCAACTTTTCCCAGCTCAACGACGTCCTACATGGCCTTCCATAAAGAGCATGATAAGGAGGCATCCCGATTGAACTGTGGTAACTATTATTATAGGAAAACTCTACCAATGGTAACTACCTTTCCCATTGAGTCTGATTATCCATGACGTACATCCTAAGCATGCTTCCATAACTTGATTTACTCTTTCAATTTTCCCATTTGTTTCTGGATGATATACAGTGCTCAGGTTCAACTGAGCCCTAGTGTTGATTGCAAACTTGTCCAAAACCTAGATGTAAATCGAGAGTCTCTATTAGAAATGATCTTTGTGGGTAACATGTGTAGTCGAATAACTTCACTTATAAACACTCGTGCCACATCAGTGACATCGTAAGTGTCTCTTACTGGAATGAAATGGGCACTTTTGGTCAATTTATCAACTATAACCAATATAGCATTGTGCCTCTGTGAAGTGAGTGGAAAACCCACAACAAAATCCATGGAAATTACCTCCCATTTAGATATAGGGATGCCATGAGGTTGTAGGAGTCCTGCTGGATGGTGATGATCAGCCTTCACTTGCTGACATTTAAGACATTTGGCTACAAACTAGACTATGTAGTGCTTCATGCTTGCCCAAAAGAAGAGTTTCTTCATGTTTGCGTACATCTTTTTTACTCCAAGATGTGCACAATAGAGTGCTCTATGTGACTCTTAGAGGATGGTTCTTCTTATACCCCCTTCCTTAGGTATGTACATTCTCCCTTGAAATCTCAATAGCCCATTTGGTTCAAGGACATATCCTTCAAACTTTGGTTCTATCTGCTTCCCACTTTGGAGTGCTGAGATGACCTTTAGATACCAACTATCTTCAAAGAGTTTCTACAACACACGTTCCCTTAAATCTACCTTTAAGGCTACTAGGGAGAAGGTTCGTGGTCTCCTTCTTAGTGCATCTGCCACCACATTCTCCTTTCTCTTGATGTATGAGATCTAAAAATCATACTCACTCATGAATTCGCTCCACCGCCTTTGTCTGGCATTCAAATCCCTTTGAGTGAAGAGATGCTTCAGGATTTGATGATCTATTCTTAACTCAAATCTTCTCCCAATGAGGTAGTGTCTCCACATTTTCAAGGCTAACATCACTGCTACTAATTCTAATTCATGGGTAGCATAGAACTCTTCATGTTTCTTCAATTTTCTAGATGCGTAAGCTATTATTCTGCCTTCTTGCATCAATATTGCACCCAATCCTTGCGCTAAAGCATTGGTGCAAACAGTGAAGTATTTTTCGATGTCTGGTACTTGAAGGATCGATGCACTAGTTAGTAACCTCTTTAGTTCTGTGAAGGCAGTGTCACATTCATATGCCCATTCATACCTGACCCCCTTTCGTTGTAATGTGGTGATGGGTTTTGCAATCCTTGAAAACCCTTCCACAAACCTGCGATAATACCCTGCTAGCCCCATAAAACTACGTACCTCATGGGCATTTTTTGGTACTAGCCAATCCATTATGGCCTTCACCTTTTCCGGGTCAACTGAAATCCCTTCTCCTGAAATGATGTGCCCAAGGTAATGAACTTTCTTCTGAAAGAAGGAACATTTTGATAATTTACCATAAAATTGATTTTCCCTTAAGCAAGTCAATACCACCCTTAGGTGCTTTTCATGCTCCTCTTCATTCTTGGAATACACAAGAATGTCATTGAAGAAGACTGGCACAAATTGGTCCAAATACTTCCTAAACACACCATTCATGAGGCTCATGAATACTGCTGGTGCATTGGTTAAACCAAATGGAACAACTACGAACTCATGGTTCCCAAACCGAGTTCAAAATACAATTTTTGAGATGTCCTCCTCCTTAATCCTCAATTGGAGGTATCCAGATCATAGATCGATCTTTGATAAAACTATTTCTCCCTTCATTTGATCAAATAGGTCATCTATTTGAGGTATCGGGTACCTATTTTTTATTGTGGCTCTATTTAAGTCTCTATAATCTATGCATAGCTACAAGGAACCATCCTTCTTCATGACAAAAATCATTGGTGCACCCTAAGGTGAAATACTAGGTCTGATAAATCCCAAGTCTAAGAGCTCTTTTAATTGCATCTGCAACTCACAAAGTTCTGGAGTTGTCATCCTATAGGGTGTCTTAGATATTGGTTCTGCACCAGGCTTTAGGTCAATTGTGAAATCAATCTCCCTTACAGGAGGTAATCTAGGCAATTCCCTAGGAAAAACATCCTTGAATTCTGACCAAATTGGATGTTAATCTAGGGAGGGTCCTTTCTGGTCACTTACAGCCTCGACGACATATAGTTTGCAACCTTCTCGAAAACTACATTTTACCTTCATCATGGATATGAATCATAGCGACACTCCCCTCTTGATTCCAAAGATCTCAATTGGCCTACCTTCATCATCTAAACAAATCACCCTCTTCTTGAAACAATCTACCAAAGCTCGATGAGCTTCTAGCCAGTCCATTCCAATAATTACATCATACATCCCCAATGTTGTGACTTATGCCTTCAACTTAGTCATATACACCCTGAGGTTTACCTGACATTGGTCAACACTAGGTCCTACTGCTTTTTTTATCCCATAAGTCATCTCAACTTGTTTAAAGTCATCATGCTCATAGGCCGTCAACCCACATTTCTCTAATGCAACTGGTGAAATGAAACTATCTGTAGCACCAGAATCAAAAAAAAAAAAAAAAACTTTTACTTTATTTATCATACTTGAGGTTTCTACCACAGAATATTGGTGTTCAACTTGTTGGTTATCAACTACTCCATAGATTTGATGGTGGCTACTTCCCCCCCCACTAGTGCTTTTCCTTCTCTACAGTTGTTACCAACTTGTAACTCAAGGCAATCCCGCTGATAATGAGGTACTCTACATCCCCAACAAGTGATGTGCGATAGACCTTGAACCGAATGTTGTGGAGTTATTTGGAAAGAGTTCCTTCCCTTGGGACCCCTGCCCCTACTTGTTGCTCCTCGCATATGGGCTTGGTTTGAACATGCCCTTGAAGCTGCAGGTGAAGCTGCACTTGCAACCATTGAAATCCCCACTGTCAGGGCTCTGGGTACCACCCTGTTTCCATATGGTGGTGGCCTCAGACTTCCTCCCCTTTGGAAGGTACAAGGGACCTTCCCCATAAATCTTGGTTGGCATGGAAAAATGGTTTTGTTTTCACCCTTTAAGTCTAAGTGTTCTTTGACATAACGAGCCTATTCCATAGCTTTTGCAACTGAGGATGGTTTCCACATTCAAATCATTTCCCTAATCTTAGGGTTTAATTCATAAATAAAACGATCTGCTTGGTGTTGGTCAGTATCCATGTAGGAGACATACTTGAGTAATTCCCTGAATATAATTTCATATTCCTCCACCGTATCACTTCCCTGTACCAAGGCATGGAAGGCTCCTACCTGCTGTTCTTCATAATATGCCGGCATGTACTTTTTCCTGAATCTCTCCTCAAATAATTCCCAAGTAACTATGTCTGGAGTGAATTGTAGTTGACGCTCCAAGTTACCCCCACCGATTCAGAGCACTATCTCTGAGTTGGAATATTGCTATTTTAGCTTTTGAATTGGAATTATAATCCCTTAGTGTGAAGCACCTTCTCATTCGTTCTAACTAGGCTTCTGCACGTTCGCTGGCACGACCTCCTGTAAACTCTGGGAGTTTAATCTTCTAGAGCTCCCTAGTAATGTCCTTGATAGGAGGTCCTCTATTAGAGTCTCTAGATCCCTCGAGATTCCCTAACCCTGATGGAGGGTGTTCCACTTCCACTTCATTTGTTTGGCACCCTTTTAAGGTCTCATTAAGTGCTTCTATGGAATGCAAGATGAGAGTCAACTCCGGTGAAGGTAATGGGTTATTTGTAGGAGGTCCTTGTGATGACTCTTTGTGACCTTGATTTCTTCACGTCCTCACCATTTTGAATTGTTCAAAATCTGCATGATACCTAAGACTATTAGCACAACTTAGAGCCTTCTCAATTCTTATTCGGCTCACACATGTTTTACATAATGATAGATGTAAGTTTTCCTTTTGTTATACTTGTAAATGACTATTTCTAATATAGAGATGATAACAATGAGTCTACTAAATCCTCCCCCATTGCTATCTAAGCAAGTGCTACCACGCACTACTAGTCACCCTCAAATATCCTTAGATATCCCTAAACAATCATACTAAATCCATCTTATACATTTTGAGCATTCACATAATCATTAACTTACCATTTTTAATCACATTATTATAACTAGGTGCCCTTTTGAAATTTCATCAACAATGTTAGATTAGTTTTCAAAGTGGGTGCCTAGCTATCTCAATCAACTCAATATTGACATTATTGTTAGATGTATGCTATCCAATTAATGTATATAGATTGGCCAATGCTACATGCTTGAAGATAATAATCAAATGAAATGTTTTAGATGATCTATATTCATGGAACCACAACATAAAAGATGGCCTTGTCATTAGTGTTGATGGAACATTGAAGGCATATACAAGGAAAACCCCAAACCTAGATGTTGTTTGGATAAAATTTACAATTCTAAACATTGGAAAATTGTTAAAGAACAAATGTCATAACTTATGTGAAAAATATACACCACCAACTTGGACCCTATTCATGTGCATTGTAAAAATATTTCTATGCACCTGGGTACAATCTTAATTCACGGTCTGGAAACAATTTCCAATTTAGTTAGCATGTGTTCGAATGATACATAGAACTCAAGGCTTTAATTTAGATAGATATTCATTTGATCCACCTAGGATATCGACACATGGATTGGTATACACAACATTATCATAAGCCAAAACCATGGATTCATTGTATCTTCTCAAGGAATTAGAACAAGGAAACTTTCATGTGAATGAGAAGTAACCAAAGAATTAAGATTCTTAGCAATGAATGCAACATGGAAGATAGAACACTTACATAGGCTAGTAAAAAGTGTGTATATATATATCCTTTTTTTTTAACACATATAAACTACTATCGCATAGTGACATCCTACAAGATTAATATTTAATGAGCAATTTGATTACACGCTTTCGAAAAATTCATTCAAACTACCCTTTAAGAAATAGTGGCTATGCAAATTTCAATTTCAACCTCACATACTTGATTCATAGTGTTCTCTCTTACACACAAAAAGAAAATTCCTAAACATTGCTACAACAAAAGGATTTTGTGATAATAAAATTGAGTTTAGTGATGGATCAAGGAATCATAAAACAGGGTATGCGGAGCCTTTGGATCCCAATATTAAAATTGAAGTGCCAGATGATGACTATGGTCTTTATGCAATTGACATGTTGGATCCTTCATGGCTACCAAAACTTCTTCACATTAAGGATTTGTACTATTTTCATGATCTGATTGATACACTACTTGACTGGGGTTACGAAAAAGGGGTCACATTATTTGGCTATGGCTTTGACTTTCAACAAAGCAACAGAATTACCAAATCAATGGATGGATTAAAAGAAAAACTGAAGGCAACTTACAAGGCTTCTGGTGGAAAGAAAGTAAACATAGTTTCTCATTCAATGGGTGGATTGCTTATCAAGTGTTTTCTTCACTAAATCCAGATATATTTGAGAACTATGTAAGCACATGGGTGTGCATTGCTGGTCCTTTCCAAGGTTGTCCAGGTGTCATTAATGATTGTCTTTTGACTGGTATGCAATTTTTTTATGGGTTAGAGAGCTGCCTATTTATATCTTACTAGAACATGCATCAACTGTTGATTGAATGCCCATCAATATATGAGATGATGACAAATGTAGAGTTCAATTGGAACAAACTGCCACAAATACAAATTTGGCGTAAGGAATATACAAAGGAAGGGGAATCATTTGTTGAGCTAGAATCATATGGTCCTAGCGATAGTATTTCAATATTCCAAAAGGAACTAAAGGGAAACATGTTGAACTATGATGGGAAGTCAATACCTGTACCATTCAATATGGCCATCTTTGAATGGTCATTGGAAACTCGTTGAATCCTTGATACAACAAAGCCACTAGATGGAACTAAATTTTATAATGTTTTTGCCACAACACATGAAACGCCTTTTAGTGTATGCTATGGAACAAAAACTTCCCTGATTGGCAAGTTGGAAGAAATTTGCAGTTCACAGCCTCATTACTCTTATGTGGATGGATATGGAACTGTTCTTGCAAAGTCAACAAGAAAAAGAATGCCATGACCATGGGACTTAAGGATGATATAGCTGCTATGGAATTGCTCAAGTTACACGGTATTTGAGTCTACTTGTGGAGAAAGCTCGCAAGCTAGATCAAATTTCTCTAGAAACTGAGGCCAGAATTGCTCCATTGGTCATAGAAAGGAAGAAAATAATCAATGAATTAGTAACTGTAAAAGGAAATATAAGGGTTTTGCCGTGTTCGCCCTCCGTTTGAAGATGAGGGGGGTACTAACAATAGATTTTTTGATGATTTTACGATACAAATAAATCTTGGTGGTGATCCTGATACAAGTTCTAAAAAGGATTTTGATTTTGACAGAGTTTATGGACCTCTTGTTAGCCAAGGGGATTTCTTTCAAGATGTTTAGTCTTTAGTACGGTCTGCTTTTGATGGATACAACGTCTCTATATTTGCTTATGGCCAAATGGCTCTGGGGAAACATATACAATAGAAGGTTCAAGCCGTGACCGCAAACTTTATTTTAGGGCGTTTGAGGAGCTATTCAATTTTTCTAATGCTAACGCATATTCTTCTAAATTTGACTTCCATGTTACAATGTTTGAGCTCCCCAATGAGGAGGTTCATGATTTTCTTTTAAACACCAGTGGAAATCCCTCAAGAATGTGTATAGGTCCAACAGAGTTTTCTGTTGAACTTGTTATTTAACCATAAATGTAAAGTTTTAAAACATAATATGTTTTTTCTTCAAACCTATTTGCAGCTTAAATGGTTTATCCAACATTCATATAATTGAATTACTCAGTTTGGTATGGAATACCTACCTGTATTTCGGCAGTTGATGCTGCCTCAAACTGCTCCTACTTCCTGCTTTTGTTACCAAAAGACCGAAACCACCCAGCCAAACTAAGAATAAACTCGATACTCAGTCTAATAAGCTTCTCCATTGAAGCAGGTTGTTCCCCTGTGCCCAGAAACCTCAGAACAACCAGCTCTCCTTCTATTGGTAACTCAAGTCTGCAAAGATCCGTCCTTCTTCAGTATCCCCTTCCTTCGTTCTCCCTTTCTTCCTTTCAAAACTGTTCTTTCTGGTTTATATCTTGTTTCTTAATGGTCACCGCTCTTTCACCAACAACCCATCGTTTCATCTCCTCGTGACACCCTCCCATGTCACGTCATTTCTTTTAATATAAAGGTATTATGAATTTAAGTTTAATATTCTCTCTCTCTCTTTTTTATTCTTTTAATATAAAGGTCCTAGGATTATACTAGGGACCTTACCCTTAGTTTATTTATTATTTATATTTTTCTCTAATCACTTTATTAACTTATTAATATAATTTATTAATAATCTAAAATGTATAATTATATAACCATCTTTTAGAATTTAGCTTAATTTTAACATTTATCTTTTATAATTATTTTTACGTTATACATTTTAAATTTAGTATTTACCCATTAATCATGACGTATTTAAGCAATATGGGTATTGATGGGTGAATATAACTTCTATTTGACGAAGCGTCATGATATTTAATACTTATAGTTAATTTAGTATATAAATACTAGTGTGGTGCATGTGACACATGCATATGTAGCTATCATATGCATGCATCATATGCCTGCTATTATTCTTGTGTTCTCTATATTATAGATAGGTCGTTACATACACTCCCCCTTCTGAAAACTTCGTCCCCAAGTTAGAGTTTTTATCTTATATGAATACTTATGATATCGATTAGTACATTCTTGTTCGGATTATGCTTCGAGGTTAAATTCTTACTTAATGTGAGGGTACTATAAAATTGGTGTTTTGAATACTTTTAGGTTTATAACTTTAATGATGATGTTTTACTTCATCAGGTGCCCAGGCTATCATAAAATCATCCTATCCTTCCTAATCTCTTTTGCTCCCATCCTATCAGTCCTCTACTGGAGTATGCCATGGTGTCAATTATACTGACCTAACCATTCATAAAATCCAAGGATAACAACGTCGGTTATACCGAACTGATCCCTAGTAGGCATCCAGCAGTCATCATCACACGTCTAGGGGAGCGTGACTCACACAGTCCTCCCATGACTCCAGAGTTTGGAGGATAAACGGTGGGAAACACCTCCACCCCTCCTAGTAGAATCAGGGTTAATATCCTATCATGGAATCTCTTTGAGCCTTAATTGTTCTGAGGTTTCTGTCATCACGTGGTCATTTTGGTAACGAATATTATCTGCAATCATAAACACTTGTCCATGCATTTATAAGATGTGCATTAACATATTCAAAACAAATAGCTTATGTATAATTCACATATGTCGACTATAGTATAATATACTTTGCCATATTCTATTCATGTCATTAACTTTCATATTAAAATGTAATCATTTTTTATTTCTATCTCATCAATCATATTGATATGCATAAATGAAACAAAATTATAATATCTTAATTCCCATCAGAAGCAAAATTACTCAAATATTTAAACTTTACTTTGATAACTATAAATAAAATATTTTGGCTTGGTATCCATGTACCAGTGGAATTAATCAGATATTATATCATAAAAATTCATGTTTATATACGATCATTTCAAAATGGTTCTGAGTCTCTGATTTAAAGTAGAGCAAATATATACAAAACATGGTTTTAAGGTTCTTCAAAATTGACACAAGTTGGGGTAATTTTGACATATGATTTCTGTATCTTCCCATTGTACCTCTAGTGTCTATATTACTAATATAACATTCAACATGTATTTTCATGGTTGTTTGTGACTCACTTTGCTATAGAAGCACCTTTGCCTCCCTTGTCCGCATATTTCCATTTGCCCATCATTTATCAAGTTAATGCTCTCAGTCTTTTTCGTAATAAAGGATAATGCACATAATCTACTAATTGGAACCAATTGTACTACTAAGTCGACATCATTTTATATTTTAAACAAATTATCTATTAATTCGCAATCTTTATGCTTTATTCAAGATATGGGAATCCTTTGAAGGATCTAAATTCAACTTTTACCTATGAATTCAATTATTCTCTCCATAATATTAAATTCTACATATTCATGAATTAATTTGCCACAGTTTAATTGGAAGTGTTCTTTTAAAGAAACCTCTCTATGTCCTGAGATTCAAGGTAAAAAGCTTCAACATATCGGTTTTGCAAATCCAAGTGTGTTTCTTCATCTGCCAAAGTGTTGCCTTCAAACACTAAGGAATCATTTATGTCTTCTTTAATTGTTCTACAGAAGGGCTGAGAGGTTCTTCAACATCAGAATGTACATTCTGAAATTCTTTCTCCAAAATACTATTTTGTAAAATCTTAATTCTATGAGTGTTAACAGGAGATAATAACCTATTCTCCCCAGAAATAACAGGAGCACTATCTTCATCTCTCCAACTACCACACATTGAATCAAAATCACTAGAATTATCCAAGTCAAAGTACCACTCTTGCTTTAATTTATGTGCTGCCCATGTAGATAATTGTGTCTTGCAAATTTAAGATTCGTTGAATGCTTGATCAAAGAGTTTAGAGGCATAATATCACCCTTTGTTCTTTCCTTCCTCTCCATGAAATATAATATAATAAGAAATATCTCCCCTCATGCAAATTTTTAGATTCGACATAATTTTATTAACTTTCACATTAGAAGAGTCCAAATCAAGTTTGTTTTGTTTTTTTGTTTTTTGTTTTTTGTTTTTGTTTGTTTTTTTTTTGTCAGGGTAAAAGTAAATGGCCTAGTTGTATCCTCCGATGCTAAAAGTCTCACTCACAAGGAAATTACCGACACCTATGCCCTTGGCGGTGATAAGAAATAGTACAAAAAGGCAATATCAAGTTTCCTTCGTAAATCAGTTCGATGTAAAGCTAATATCCGTGCGCCTAAGTCCAGAGAAAAATATTGACAGTTTTCGCATATGGTCCTCCTCTTTAATATAAATTCGACTAATGGACAGTAAGAAAAAAAATACATGGGAATATAACCATACACGTTAAGACAGTCATCCAATTTTCCAAGTGGAAATTGTGGGGTTACAACACACAATTGAATTTCACAGTTTAGAAATAGAAACAACCAGAGGCTGGCTAATATGCAAAAGCTTGGAAATGAGTTTTAATGGGCCTGCAATGTCTCGCAGGGTTCTAATTTTAATGAACATTATAAATCATCTACAGACAAGGAGAATACAAAACCAACTTACTTTTGAGTGTGCTAAAATTGGGAATACAAAACTGAGGAATGGACACCATGAATGTTGAAGAATGTAGCTATTCTCATTTGGTTGTTACAATTCATATACAATTGTCTAGTAGCCTCGCTAGGAAGTGACAATATAGCAAGCTTTCACTAGTTTATTTAGCTAGTATTGGGTGTTTACCTAAGGAGGAAGCTAATGGGGACTGCCTCAAAGAGTTGCTACATGCACATAAATCATTGTCTACGTTGGGGGATGTTTTATTTGTTTTGACATCAAAGAAGGACCGCGTCCCTTACGACAACTCAAGATCACTCAAACGCTCTTAGATTCTCTAAGTGATGATTCCAAGACTTTGATTATTGTTAACGTGAGTCCCAGCCATGCAAAAGTACAGGAGACAATATCGTCTCTAAATTTTGTTGCAAGAGCTCGAAATGTTGAACTAAGTCTTCGAAATCATGATACCATGAAGAAGTGGAGAGATGTGGCAAATGAAGCTCACAAGGATATATATGAAAGACAAGAAATTTTTAGAGGCAAGGCAAGAGGTTATGCGTTTAGAGAAAGCGCTGAAAGAGGCAGATGATCAATCTCTTCTCTTACTCAATGAAGTAAAAAAAGAAATTGGAAAGTTGCATTTGCATTGCAGACAGATCTAAAAATAGAGAGTGTAATGCTACAAGAGAAACAGAAATATGAAGAAGAACAGAATGCACAACTAAGAATCAAGCAGCACATATTATGAAGGTTGAACAGGAACATAAGATCCAGTTTCCAGAACACACAACTGTGATTCAAATTCTCGAGACCAAAGTTAAAGAACTGGAAAATAAGCTTGCTAAAGCTCAGGCTGCTAAGACATTTGGAGGTGTTGATGGTCACTGGAAGGGTGATTCAGCAAAAAAAACAAATGGTAATTCGGAGACCAAAAATTTTGAGATTGGCAACGTCTGTTACAGAACCAAACACAAGTCAAGTTGGATTTGTTCACAATGGGTCCATTTGGCCATTGGAACAAGTGGTAAACCTACTGGCTAACATTAATACATCTCATATTAATGATTGATAGATGTCGTCAATCATTGGGACTTTCTTCACAGTTGTATAAAGCTTAAAGGGCCAGGTATCCCAATAAAAGATGTGAAATTGCTTGCTCCTATGCCTATGCTTTCTGGAGCGATAATGTGTATTGGTCAAAATTACGCTGACCATGTTAAAGAAATTGATACATGGAAAACGGCTCCTTCTCCTAATATACCAAAGTATCCCATCATCTTCACAAGGGCACCACAGTTAGTTATTGGACTGGGAGCTGCAATAAAATATCCTCACTCCATAACAACCCAAGTGGACTATGAAACTGAGTTTGCAGTGCCATATGCGCTAGTTGAATATCCAGATTGAATGTTATAGGCAATCAACATTATAACTATTACAGTTTAAAATGGAACGAGTCTTTTCTAAATAATTGATTTTGTTTGAATTGGTAGTTAAGGATAGCAGACCGTGAGAGTCCAATGCATTGAATATATTGAAACAATGACTTATTAAGAGTAAGGTGAAGAAATCATTTCCACATACCTTTTTTTTTTTTAATTTAGTGGAGATTCATGTCTAGTGGGTCTTGGGTCCAGATTTCAAGTTGATACTACATGTAAGGTCCCCTCTTAGGGTCCCTTACCAGATCTATATTTTCTAATTTTAAATGCAATAAAAAGGCAATTATTTATTTTCTGACAAGACATTTAACGATGATAATTTACCATTTAAAATTTAAATCCTACAATTTAAATAGCGAACATTTTAATTCCATCACTTACATGACTAATCTATGCATAGAGGAATACCTGTACCGATAGCCCGGTGGAGATGCCCTTGAGCTTCTACTCCTGGTAGAACACTCCTCTTGACTACCGAATTTACCTCACAACCAACTAGGAAGTATTTCCTAGCCTAGGAAACCTCCACAGTTTCTCTAGCACTCCGAGCCCAAGTCTAACCAGATGTAGTATGTCCAAAATAAAACAATACTCCCCTCCTCTCTCTCAAATAATTCCTCCAAAACCATAGCCCAACCAAAACCCAAGCAAGACCAAGGATCCCCCGTCTTTCCCTCATCTTTCCCCTTTTATGCCCCCTTCTCTTCTCCACCTCAACGACTTCTCATTAATGCCATAACTTCTCCCTCATCCTTACATTTGACTTCTCTTCTCCCAAGTAAACATGAGAGGACATTTGGGAATGTGATATGAATATAAAATTAGGTAATTAATTGGAGAGGACCATGTCTTCTCCCAAGTAAATTTGAGAGGACATTTGGGAATGTGATATGAATATAAAATTAGGTAATTAAGTGGGGAGGGTAATTAATTGGGGAGGACCATGTCTTCTCCCAAGTAAATATTTTTGGGATGTGAAATGAATATATAAATTGGTAATTAATTGGAGAGGACCATGTCTTCTCCCAAGTAAATGTGAGAGGACATTTTTTTGGGGATGTGATATGAATATAAAATTGGGTAATTAATTGAGGAGGTAAATTGGGAATAATAACAAAATTTATATCAATAACAAATTTACAATTTCACCAATGTATGTATGTACCAATATTTCTTGATAATTATAAGTCCATATTTAAGGAAATTTAAACACTTAGTAAAATTTGTAGGATAAGATTAAATAGGGCATTACAGAGAGGGTATGTCGAGACCGCGTGAGTAGGTAGGGTATTACTTAAGGAAGAATATGGAGAAGGTTCACCGATTATCGTGTTCATGCGAGGAGATGGCAGGGATGGAGGATCAATATTCAAAATAGTATGTCATTGAAATGAAACCCTATTGATATGAGCCCGAGGCTCTACTGAAATTAGACTTGCCAAATATTGCAATCTAGGACAGGGACTAACATCCCCACCTTCCATGCCAGAAGGAGAGATGCTTGGGTTAGGTCAAATAGAAATTGCCTCTAAAGTGTCTGGTGAATGAGCCACCAACTCATCGCAACCATACATATTAGTAAATTTGGAATAGATTGAGCTAGAAAATACAAAGCTTCCACGAGGGTAAAAAGATACTGGAAGGTTTAGAGATTTTGTGAGAACCTTGTTAGCAAAACCCTCCAAATCTGTTGCGGAAACCTTAGAGTGAAGAAGCCCCATCCTTCCCTCCCATCTATATATATATGCAAAAATAATAAATGATTTCAAAATTTAAAAATTCAGATATTTTTTGGTATACATATATTTTTTTATATATTATTAAAATATTATACTTTTACTTACTATAACTATTTAATAATATATACATTTATATAATTTAAAAATGTATTGTATAAACAAAAAAATAAACACATACACACTCCTACTAATAATTATTTAAAAATATGTAAAATATATATAATATTTAAAACATGTATGGTATAAATGAAAAATTAACACACATACATAAAAAAAAAAAAAAATAATAAATGATAATGAAATTTAAAATTAAAATATTTTTTTTAAATTATATATGTTTGTTTTATAAATTTAACTTTTATATTTTAATTGAAATATTACACACTTCTATAATATAAAAGGTACTTTGAAATTGTGGTGGGTGTATTGAATAGTGGGTTTCTGGTTGTTGGGTCAGGCCTTCTGAATATGAAGGTAAGACCGTTCATGTTAACGTATGTAGAAAAGCTGTCTCAATTGCGATTTCCCTGAATATAGTCAATGTTGAATACGCTTTTCGTGATTTGATGGCGATCCTGAAATAGATTATAGAGGCCTTACCTCTTCGATCATAATCTTCTTTGACCCTGAATATTGATTAAGCTCCCCACATTTTGAACCCTATTTTATATATTTTAAAATATACATGATATAATAATAAAAATTATATATAACAACAAAACTTGAAGATTAAAATATTTTTTTAATATTTTATGTTTTTTTGGTTTTATTTTAATTCTTATATTTTATTGAAATATTACACTTCTATTGTTGTGTGTGTGCGTGTGTGTGTGTGTGTGTGTGTGACGGTTAGTTCAATTGATTGATTATGGTCAGTCAACTTGTATTAGTGGTTAGCAGTCAGAGATGGTTGTTTTTACTGGTGGTTTGACAACTGAATTATGATAAATTTTTCGAAGTGTGGCTTGTTCATGTTGGAATAAATTTGTCCAAAAATGGTTTTGGACTAACTTCCTTTAACCAATTTTGTTTGCAGAACCAGGTGACTTAAGTTTGCACGTTGTTTATAGATTTACAGAGCTCTTCAATTGTTTTCCTGTTGCGTGACATATTTGTCAAAACTGAGACAACAGGGGCAAGGGATAGGAGGAACTATCAGACACGGTATTCATGAGATAAAACTGTGTTGGACCCATTGAATAGCATTTAATAGTACCAACTACAAGCTCTTTCAAGAAGAGGAAGCTCATTCAGGAAAACAAATTGAGTGGTCGTGGATGCATCATGGATTTGATTGCTTTGCTCTGATCACTTCATTTCTCATCGGCTTAGTTTTGGTTTTGATGTTCTCATGGTTGTCCAGGAAGCATGAGAAACAGGTTATCTATTTCCCTAATAGAATTCTCAAGGGATTGGACAAGCCCGTTGAATCTCGCAATCCTTTCGCCTGGATTGTGGAAGCCTGGTAGGCTGCTGAAGATAAAATCATCTCTATGGCTAGTCTCGATGCATCTATTTATCTCATATTCATCACTACTGTTACCTCATTACATTCCACAATATGTTTCACTATTCGTCATTGTTATTGAACATTTAACTAATTTTATATTAGTAAATGGAAGCTACGGTAAATTAGAAAACCATTATTTTCTACAAATCAAATTAGAAATGAGGAGCATCCTTGAAATGAGAATTCTCCAATTAGATTCTGAGATTTTTTTTTTTGAATTTTTTTAAACTTGCCACTGAGCTTTGGATTAATAGTAAATGGTTGTTCTATTAAGACAATCAATACAAAAGCCACTAGTTCATATCAAGAGTATGTATTAAAAAAAAATTGTAATTAGACTTTGTTGACCTAGGTTCAACTCCCAGCCAATGATATGAAAAGCTATAATGTTTTGATGAATATTGTTGTAATGGATTTAAGCTTTGTGAACGCTTAAGTGAGTGTACCTATGGGCTGCCTTAATACCAACAATCTCACTCTGGCCCTCAATCATAGAGGAAGACATATGTCTTTCCTCAGAAAGAGAGAAAGAAAGAAAAAAATAATACAAATACCAAGCATACTACTATATCTTCTCCAAAATTGTTAAACCATGAAAGAGACACTTCACTAAGCACAGTTTTACCTCTTTTTCAAGCTCGTTAAAGCCTCACAAAAGGGACACCTTATCGAATATCTTTTTATCGCTTTTTCAAGCTCGTTAAAACTAAACAAAAAAGATACTATTAATCATACTTGTTTTGTTTTCCTTTGTGCTTGACATTATACAAAAATATATCAAAAACACGTGTTTGTTTTTTTCTAGTCTGTGCTTGATATTTTACAGTAGTGGTTTATTTAAAAAATGGAGTAGTTGAAAAATTCAATGGGTCAAATTTCTATGCATGGAACATGAAAGTCCAAATGAATTTGATGCATAAAAACCTATGGAGCTTAGTAAAAGGACTTCACCTTATAGAATTTGGAAATTCCACTTCACAAATATGGGAACACTTAAGTAAGACATTTGGGGAAAAGGTTGTGAACGTAAATTATCTTTGAAATTGCAGTTATTCAAACTCAAAATTCATAATGGGGTATCATAGTCTACACACATGAATGATCTAAAATCACTCATAAGGCAGCTGGAGTAAATTGAGGTAAAAATAGAAGAAGAAGATGCTAAGGATATTTTGTTAATTTTGTTAGTCGTTCATCTACATTTCTCATTGACCTTTTATGCCAACCATTCTTGTGTAATTTGTACTTGATGACTTCAGCTCTTCACATCATCTCACAATCTATTTTGTGTTGATTGATGAGGGATACATCAAGGCCCTCCTTCCCAGAATCTCCTCTTATTGACATCAACTCATTAGCTAGGACTAGGTTCTAGAAACCAATAGTACCTTGGAGATTGCAATTCTCAACAACAGGTTTCCTTGCAATCAACAATGGGTTTTCCTCATTTATTCATGATTGTTCAAGTCCATGGGTGTTCAACATCAACTTATCTATTCATGCTTAGTGGATTGTGCTGGGTACTTTGGGGACCATTTTCATCATTATCTAGTCCCCTCGTGTTTGATAACGGTATACCTCACTAACTAGTAATTAGTTGGATTTTATCATGCTCGAAAAATTTAGCTCATCTATTCAAATGATGTAGATTTGTACCATTAGGGATGGGATGAAGACCTTATGCTTGGGGGCATCTCACTCTTACATGTGACTGATCCCAACCTACAACGAAGTATGTACCATATTATGTACTTTAAGGACCACTTAAGGGTGCTCTTCTTTTGTGTTTGATTTCCTATTGATGTATGATTATGATACAGATCCACACTATATGACCAGTCACTATGATCTATTTTTTGATAGCATGGATCCACATTGTGTTCCTTCGTGGCCATGTACTAGCATTTCATGTCTTGGATTTGTAGTGTGTAATGTTGATGTCCATCTTTACTTATATTTATACTGAGCTTGGCTATGCTATCCTTGGTGATGATTTGTATATGATTGAGTATTGATTGTTTGGCAAGTCCTCATTGGTTTCTTGGTTCTCGATGTCTAGGCAATTTAACGTCTTAAATTGCTCTACATAAATTATCAATCCGGGTATCGTAAACTGATGAAGTGTGGTGCACCATATGTGCTTAGTTAACTTTTTTCTTACTTCGTTGTTTTATAG